>JAAEAF010000343.1:331428-639210 GCA_011037195.1 Triatoma infestans
ACGGTATATGTATATATTAGAAGGAGTGTAACAACCATTCTGCGAGTATGGCGAAGGAAGGTCGGTGATGGTTTGTGCAGAGAGTGATGGGGCGTTGTAGCCAACTGCCACTTCCGCCTGAAATATCTACTCTAAAGCAGGCTTCTCTCCGGGTGTCCAGACCTATGGTTGTCTGTGAAGAAGTGTACGATGTGTAATTGTTATGCGAAGGTAATAGGGTTGTGCGGGGGGCGGGGGGCTAAACTCGAACTACTGTGTACACACATCAATAATTACCTTTGCCGTCTGCACTGTGTGTTGAATTGTGTGAATGTTGGAGAGAGTAAGTATTTTGTTCATGAGTAAGCCTGGGCCACTCTGAAGAAGTGGCATATCTACGGGGTTGGTGCTGTGTGTATATAACTGAGTTGTTGTGAGGCAGTGGATTCAGCTAAAAGTGGAAGGCAGTTCTCAGCAGATTGTGTTGATATCATTCTTGTTTATTATCTGTTGTTACTTGAATATCAAGGAAATTATCATTTTTTCTTCTTTATTTAGCAGCTTCTTCTTTGTGCAGAAAGTAGAAGGATCCTTGGGTTACAATTTAATGACAGTAAAAGGAAAACAAGACAGTTTTCTCTGAAAAACTTCTCCTTTCTCTTAAAACTTTGTTATAATACTAAATTACTTTTCTCCTTTTTTGTACTAACGGTTTCCTTCGGTTATCTTTTTCTTAAATTCCAATTGCCTTTACTGTTTTCTTTTGCGTTTTCTCTTCTTCTTATTATTATTATTTGTCGGTGGAAAGGGACTAAACCCTATACGCTATCCAAAACCCACAGGGCCCAAATAGCTACCCCAAAGAACAACAGCAACAAACCGGGTCTAGAACGAAAAACCAGACCCGGCATAACCCACCGCAGTCCGAACAAATCGAACTATACTCTTAAAGGGAAATAGCCTAAGCTTTTCCATAGACATTCTGTTCCGATCTAAAGTCCGGAACCTAATTTTCTTACTATCCAACAACCTGTCAAAAGATGGATGATGTCTGTCCCTCTGTCTCACAGACTGTACAAAAGGGCGGAGAGGGTCGCCTGATTTGGCAAACCTATTTGTCTTTTCATTTCCAAAATTTCCATATGATCTGGTACCCAGACTAGAAGCATATCCTTCAGAGAAGAAAGCTCTTCCAGTATTTTGGAACATTCTAACACCAACCTGGAAGTGAAGACACATGAACCCAGGGCCTACATCGCAGCTTGACTGCCCGAGCATATACCAACTAACACCTTTTAAGATAGTATTATGTACCCTCTCTTCCAAAATACAACAAACCGTAGCATGAACTTTCCTTTTTCTTACTGCAGATATAGTAGGAATATTGGAAAAAGGGTTTTCATCTGAGCTTGGATCTTAGGTTGTTTTGAAGTAAAAGCCTCTTTCTAAACCATATCTGGGCTTTTCAAATTTCTCCGGACACATGAAAAAGATTTTTTTGCTGAGACGAATCTTGTTTTCTTTTTTCTTCTTTTCAGAATTTTCTTTTTAGCTGCGGATAAATCATTTTCACAGGAGCTGCTGATTTGTATCATCCAGCTCTTGGATTACCGCGATATCATTCTTTTTTTAAAAAAAGTTTTGGGGTGGCTTAAGAATTGGTGATGAAATAGCTTAGGAATTTGGCACTGTGAGTCATTTTGACTTGTAGTACGCTAAAAATTGAAAACAGATCTAATGGCCACCGTTTTGAAGATAAAGGGCCGATTATTATCAGCGGTTTACAAAGTCTGAATCATCTGTAATTGTCCGACCAATAAAAGAAGGTTCTCTAATTTCAAAAGATTTGATTTACAAACGGTTTTACTATTATCATTATCAGCTGTTAACATTTTTCAAGTCTCAATGGTGCTTTAAACCTTGGTTTTGGACAAAAACATGCTCTCATGTCTCCGTTTCTACCAACTTAATGCATGTTCTGCTGCGCTCCAAACTCCATATTTACATTTCGCGGTTCTCTCAAAAAGAATGATTGAACAGAATTTTTTTTTTTTTTTTGTGAAAAATCTGGTGTGAAACAGTCATACGACTTTGTCTTACTACTACTACTACTACTGTTAATACATTAGTTATATATGGAATGTGACAATTTTTTACTTTCTCTGTTTTTTTTTTTTTTTAAATAAAATTTTACTCATTTGGCCTAATATTAAATGTAGAACAAAGGGGTCAAGAACGTACCTAGGTAGGTAAAAGAACTGTGATTACAATCTAGTCTAGAAGAGAGCGCCAACAGCATTGAACCAACAGTTGAACAACCAACTGCACATAACAGTTGAAATTTAACGGTACTAATTCCGCAGATCCACATAAAATCAATCAATTTTTTCAGACAAAAAATGTGATAAATAAAAGGGAATAGTTTGTATTTAATCTATGCAGTTACATTCCAACTTTACAAAAATCTAATCTATACTCAAAATCCTATTCTTAAAGAAGCATTTACGGGTTAATCAATTTTCTTCAAATTTGGAATTCTAACGTATTTCTAATAATACTGGAGTATAAACTTTAGAGGAAAGCTAAACTTTACTGATCCCCAGTATCCCCAAAACTAATTTTGCCGGGAAAGATTTGAAATAAAAGGGTTAGACATTTAGATATATGTAGATAATATACGAAGTTTAAAGAAAATCATTTGGGGTTGTTTTCGAGTATGTCGCCACAAATTGGGGTGGGGAGAGGAAGAAAATTATTGAAACGCAACATCCGGTTGACGGATTTTTAACCGAAACCTTCGTTGTTAGATACAGTAGGTATAACAGCATAACAAATTTGTGCCTCTTGCGTTTTTGTGTCGCTATTTTTTTCAAAATCAACAAACAGATACACACATCATTTTTTTAAAACCCAGGCGACCTCAAAACATGTATTTCCGGTGGAAACTCAATTTTGAAAATTCGACATGATCGTATTATTATTTCCCTCTTACTAGGGAGCAGGAGAAATTAAAAAGTGTTCAAATAAAAATAAAAATATTTAAATGATATAATTCTACATAAAATCACTACTGTGTGAAAGTATTGCACAAGATTTAGCAATTTCGAGTCATATTTCGTCTGGGTTCTCATATATCGTTAGCTCCGGCACTGTGTGCACGGAGTTTGTAACAACTATATTATACTAAACTTGTTGGACAAGTTTTGTTAGACCAAAAAATTTCCAGATGGTTGCATATAAACAGTAGTGGTGTGATACAATGTGTGGTATATTGAAGATGTATTGTTTAATAATATTAAACCTCCCTCCTAAATATAATATTCTTCTCTAAATAATATTTATATATATTCCAGTACTGGAGGGTGGGTTGTCAGTGATGGAAAATGAGTTTAGTTGATCCAAGTAGCAACAACCTAACTAATAATAATCATTTTTCTCAGTTAGGAAGAAATAGCAATTAGTTGATTAATGGTTGTACTTATCATAAAAGCAGTGTTTATTTTATAGAAAGAATGGTTACAAGAGTTTTTTAAGACACCAGTTTTGGTATTGAGTGAAATTAAATAGCCCAAAACTGAAATGAGCCATTATTGACCGTTAGTTGGGAGTTTTTAATTATTAAAATAATTAATAGTAAAACTAATTAATACTAGTTTTTTTTATAATTAATTGGGAGTTTTCACTAAAATACCCCTTCTAGTTTTACTCCCTCCGTAATATTATGAAACTCAAATATTTTGTATTCCTTTTCTGTAACCCCACAGCTTCTAACACGAAGCTGTCAAAACAGCCCTCGGTCAAAATCCGTCAGCCGAAAGTGCCATTTTGTTTTCTGCGATTTTTTCGAAAATGAAGGCTTCAGTACCTAAAAACTATTGCTCCTCCCAGAACCCCATAGAAAAATCAGATTTCCCCGAAATACCTTTCAAATAAAAGTGGTAGGAATTTATATGTGTTTCGGATAGTATATGAAATTTGAAGAAAATCTGTCAGAGCCGCTTTCGAGAAAATCGCGAAAAAAAAAGTCAGTGAAGTCCTAATTGCGGTTAATGCGGGGGGGGGGGGCTATCTAAACAAAATACAAGTTTTCCTTTTGTTTTTGTGGTACTGACACGCACACACGCATATATATTTCCACGCATACACTCCTATACTATTCGCTAATAACAATTCTTTCTTACTCAGGAGACCTCAAAACATGTATTTCCGGTGAAAATTCAATTTCGAAGATGTGACACGCTCGCAACACTTCCTCATATTGAGGAGTAAGAGATAGTAAACTAAATCTGGTGTGAAACACTCACACCACTTTCTCTTACTGCAAATAATTCACAAATTCTCTTGAAACTTGTAATGTTTACTAAATGTTTGTTTGTCTCCAATTTCATATCATTGGGAGAATCTAAATTTAATAACGTGACTTGTTTGACGAAAATAATACACTCCCTGTACCCACAAAACGTCTTTATATGAACTTGGTCAGAATAAAGTTCCCAATAAAAGTGATAGCGCGCTCTGTATTCATAGTTAGTGTAACAAATTTGATGTTTAGATGTTTTATGGTTAAAATCGTAGAAAACTGAAATAACTATAGTACAAACGTATTTTTGTTGAACTGATTTTTTTCAGACTGAGAATTTTGAAATATTTAGATGATAGCTTTGTATACGAAACTATATTGTGTTGCAGTTTAGAGGAAACCATAACTCCGCCTCTTCCCAAAAACATTTTAAATGAATTTTTCCAGCGAAATGTTTCAAATAAAAGTTATAGCTCTTTGTACGTATTACAGTTAATATAGCTAATTTAAAGAAATGGAATGCAAACAACTAAAAAATCCATTCAGTAAAGCGGCACTTCCGGTTGAGAAAGTTTGATAGGTAAGTTACTCCAAGGTGATACCCGAATGGAATGTCGTTTGAATTTTGTGCGATTTTTCGTTTTTGAGCTCTGCTGTTCACTCACATGCACCTTATTACGCCGGCCATTTTCTAAAAACTACTTTCTTGGATTCAGAGGACCTCAGAACATGTATTTATGGTGAAAACTCGATATCGAAAATTTGTACACGATTGCAATACTTGGTAAAAAAATAAATTGTCTTAGCAGACAGCTCCGCCATTGTTTTAACAACTTTTATATTTATAAATAAAAAAGTTAAAAATATAGCAATTATAGATATTTGGTAAGGGTCCCTAAATATTGTGATTAGGTACACAAATTTTTTTTTTTCTGTTATAATCTTCTATAAAACAACACAAATTGTATTTTAATTTTATGCAAGATGGCTATTTTTCTCTTATTCCCTTTTTGTCTGCATTATATAGGAGAAAAAAATTGGTGTTCTCCTTGCCAAACAAGTTTGTATATTTCTTTTTCTTTTGTGTGTGCGTGTACTGCGCCTCTGAATCTGTAGAGTAGACACTGTCCGTTGGCAGTGAAAATTTTAAAAAAACATTCATTCCGCTTTTATATTTTTGTAAATAATAGTAAATATTTATAGTTTAGTAGACAGATTTGTTTACTACTATGTTGGCAAAAAAAAAAAAAAATTCTGTTTTTAATTAAACTGGAAAGAAAAGTATTGGAAAGTATAGAAATATTTGATGAACTTTATAATTACAGTATTTTATAATCGTATGTGGGCGAGCAAGAGAAAACATCTCGGAAAACTGGCACACAATAAAATTCCTCAATAAAACCCGCTACCGCTCAGCCGTTTTTTCGTTGTCGAAACTCGGAATGTTGGCGTTTATTAAATTTTAAAATAGCACTTTAGAATAAAGCATAACCCTACCTTTGCTCAGAAGCCATCCTAAAAGTGAATTTTCCTGCAATAATGTTTGATATAAAAGTAATAAGCCCCATTATACGTGTTATTTATATAGGAAGGTTAAAGAAATCGTTGGAGCCGTTTTCGAGAACATCGAAAAAACAAGTATTTAGTAATGTGGTACTTCCGGTTGGCCGATTTGACCAAAACCTTTGGTAGAACTTAAAACTAATCGTGTTTGAACTTTTTGCTACTTTCCGTTTTGGAGTTATGCTGACCACACACACACGGACACACGAAACAACATGTTCTGTGTGCTGTGCATGTGTGTATGCATGTTTCTGTGATTCAGAGATACCTCAAAACGTGTATTTCTATTGAAAATTTCACATGATCGCACTAACTTACAGATAAGAGAAACTAAATAAAAAAGAAATTTAGTTGTTTAATTTGGAATTCCAACGTATTTCTAATAATACTGGAGTATAAAGTTTAGAGGAAAGCTAAACTTTACTGATCCCCCAGTATCCCCAAAAATAATTTTGCCGGAAAAGATGTGAAATAAAAGGGTTAGATATTTAGATATATGTAGATAATATATGTAGATATATATGTACATATATGTATTTAGATATATGTAGATGTGATGTTGTGAGCATCCGTTAAAAATTATTATGTCGTTGATGGAATCATGAATGAATAAAGTGAGTTTGTGAAGGAGGGAGGCTGCTGTTGCTGAGATTGGTTGTTTTGTTGTTTGTTACCATTGGTATGTAGGACAGTTTTGTTTACAACTTTTTATTTAGAGTAGTACTTCTTTTCAAGTCCTTCTACTATAACCACTTACTGTTCTAGTCGGCTGTGTTATCGTCTCCATTAGCATAGGCAGTATATACGGATCTAGACTTATTGCGGCGGTCTATCCAAGTAGTGGTGTGTGATTTCTTTGGGAAAAAATATTAAATATTATTTGAAAAATAAAAAAGGGAAAAAAAGTTTTTTTTTTTTTTTTTTAAGGGGATGAGGAATTCGTTGTTTGTGAGTGCGTTCGTCTTTTTTTCTATGTAGGTGAGAAATTTTTCATCAAGATGGTAAATCTTAATAAAAAAAATCAAATTGATAAAAAGTGAGTACAATTCTTTGGATTTTTCCAACATAGAGAGTGAAAAAGTTTAACTTCAAGCTTGCTTTAGTTTTCCGTGAAAATTTAATTTCTTTTTCTGAACCAAATCTCATTTTCTGAGAAATCTTTTCATGCAGTTTTTTTTTATTGTTGAGGCAAGTTAAATTTATTTAATGGGAGCACCGAACGAAGTGATATAAACATTTTTTACGACCTCTGGGATTTCCTAAATTTTTTTGTTAATGAAAAATACTCACTTTACACAAGAGTTGTTTTTTATTTTTGATAATGTTTATACCAACACTGACCGCTGGTGATAACTTCGGGGTCACTAACCATCACAACTTTTCCACTTGTTACTCTTGCAGTGATCACATTCTGCTAGTCAATTTGTTTGCCAAATTTCAATCAGATCAAGTTTAGAAGTTAAAAGTTAACTAGAAAGTAAATATTTAAACCGAGTATGTTTTAAAAATACTTTGTGCACCCATCCACATTTTCAACAATCACAAAATTGTTCACGTGGTTGACGTTGAGTTGAATTCCTTTGATAATTTTTTTTCCTAATAAACAATGAATAAATTTTCAAAATCTTTGCTGGAATACATTTATGTATTTTCCAACTTCATCCAATTTCATTACTATATATAGCACTATTAGGCTAAATTTAATTTCAACTACAAATTGTAAACTGTAGTTTCTGTAGTTGAGATGTAGTCACAATTAACAACTAACTAGTTACAATTGTAATTGTTGTTACATCTATAACTTCTTGAAACTTTCCTTCTTTTTTTATTTTACAACATACTCGGCTTTACATATTTACTTTCTAGTTAACTTTTAACTTCTATACTTGATCTGATTGAAATTTGGCAAACAAATTTGATAGCAGAATCTTATCACTGCAAGAGTAACACAACTAGAACAGTAGTTGCCAATTCCAACTATAACTTCATTAGTTGTAAAAATACATAATTATTGCTAAAACAACTGCCAACTATATATTTGTTGCAAAATACGTCGTTAGTTGCAGCTAGGTTTTTGAGATATTTTGTTCACACAAACACAGACTACTTGCTAGAAACATTTTTTTCGCACTCATATGACCTCAAAAGATATATTTCGGATGACAACTCAATTTCGAGAATTTAAGACGATCATTGCGATAGTGTTGCACCTCCTCTTTGCGAAGAGTATTGCACTTCCTCTTTAAACAGCCGTAAGACAAAAAGAAAAAATGTAAGAAAATATTAATGCTTTCTGACCACAAACAAATTTACTTTGCTTTTAATTAAAAAAAAAAAAAAAAATTAAATTCTTCAGCTAAAATTTAGTATTGATTGAGACATTGAAAAGTGGCACATTATATCTTCCGGCCAAATTAACTTGACATTTCCTGAATCTTGATATTTATATCTATAGTTGAAGGGATGTCAAGAAAAGCTTTAACAGCGAAAATATCATAGGACTGCACTAGACCAAAAGTCTTCTTCGAGTTCACATTTCAGTTGTAGAATTTGCGAGTAAATTCTTAAAGTATTTTTTGTTATTTCTATAGATTTAATTTTATATCCATGGTACTTGTACGATTAATTATCAACATCGTTATCTTGTGAATAAGAATTTGGTAATACATTAATTGCTGAATTAATTGAATTGATAACAAAATTTAAATAAATCAATAAATTATTTCTAATTATAAGTACAAAACTTGTCATTTTTTTTATAATGACATAAATATTTTAGAAAAACTAGATTTTAGTAATTCTAGAATTATGAAAACTGATTTTGCTCAGTGAATCAAAATATTTTGAAAATGGTTTAATTAATGATAAAGGTAATTTTTATGAATGAAAATCAATTAAAAAAAATTAAAAAAACCTGTCTTACACTTGGGAATAATGTGAGATTACTTATGATTCAATTATTAATTCAACAATGAATTTACGTGTAAATTTTTAATGAATGGAAAAACGGACGATAAACTTAACATTATGGAAAATTATGGAATTCTTCATTATAATAGTTTTGATTATTATTTTAATTTTTAATTTGAAAGACATTTCAACAACAAGTAAAGAGACAAATTATATCAGTAATTTCACAATTCACTTTTTTTCCAACATAATACCCAAAGACTTTTTACTAGTTTTATTACTTTCTCTTACTCCTGGTAATAGAAAACATTGCCATCGTGGTGGCAAATTTTGTTTACACCGGAAATACATTTGTAGAGGAAGGAGCCCCTCCCCCTCGAGTACGAAAAATTGTTTTATAGCGAATGGTCTGGGTGTCTGTGAACAAAATGTCTGAAACAACGAAATTTGCAAGACCCTCAAACTTGGTAGTCCGTTTAATTATTACCACCGCGTCGGTGATAATCCATCAATTCCGGAAGTCTGACTTTACTGAATTGTCTTTATATTAATTTTTTCGCGATATTCTCGAAAACAACTCCGTTTTTTTTAAACTTCTTATACTACCTACGTACCTATATAATACCTATTACTTGTATATGATACAATTTCCTGGGAAAATTGATTTTTTGGGGGTTCTGGAGGAACAGTAGCGTTTTGCTGCCCCTTTAAAATACCACTTCAGAACAATGTATTGTTCTATCACTATATAATATTAATTTAACTTAGAAGCGCATTAGTATGAGATTCCAAATTTGAAGAAAATAACTTAACCGGAAGTTGCTATTTTTACGAATAGGTTTTCGAGTTTTGGGAATTTTTTCGAAATCAACTATTACAATTTTCTGGTGTTTTATCCGTCGTCGCATGCATATTTATTTTGTTCTGACCGGTTTCGGATTGTCATCCATCGTCAAGTAAACGAAAACATTGAGTTTGAAGTGAACTCTTTGCACGAAATGGCAGATTTACTCTGACGATGGATGAAAATTCGAAACCGGTCAGGAATGAAATAAATATACATGCTACGACGGATAAAATACCAGATATTATCCAGCATTACAATTTTCTTTAAACTTGGTTTCCTAATTGCACAGAGATGGAAACTTGTCATTTTCATTTGTAACATTTTCTGGAAAAATTTATTTTGTAGGTAGTTCGGCGGAATTCATGACGTATATTGTTGTCGGAGGCGCTGTCTAGTAGTAGACTATTAATTTAGTCAGACTTCTACTACCTGCGTGTGAGGAGATACATTTATTTATTTATTTATTTACTACATTGAAGCATTACAAGCTTATTGTAGGGAGTTGCTTACAAAGTTTAAAAAATAAAAGTAAATAGAAAAATTACTGCAAGTTCTGAGTTGAAATATTATGCTACTGACATGGAATGGTAGAGAAAATAGTAAATAATTTTGAACAGCCGAAGTATTTAAGGGAATATTTTTATAATAAATACTGTAATTAGAGGAGTACAGCCTGGGTACAATTCTGATGTGAGGAGATACATACGCTTGCTAAATTTAATATTAGGACAAATGACAGCAGAAGGAGAAAGTCCAGAAGTTCACACCAGATTTTTTATTTATTTAAGTTGTAAAAAGTTGAAGTATGAGGGAGTTTTGTACATTTGTTTTCACTTCTTCGTTGCTGTGAAACTTGACGCCATGCGATGACTTCTTGAGAGGGAAACTAAACAAAAATAATCTGTTAAAGCGAGTCACGGGCTTGTAAGGCTAATCAATGTAGCGGAACTTAGCAGCTTAATTTTGCAATAATTTAAAGGCTTTATGGTGCATTACGTAGGCGAGGAATGTCTCGGGGGTTAAGACAATTCCTACCTTCTACAAACCATATCATTTTTGTAGGACCGTAGCCATCCTTTAATTTAAAGCATTTCTCTCACTTTCTCTCCGTAGTTTTGACTATTATTGATATAGTATGCTGTTCTTCCAAAAAAATCTGATAGTTGTGATATTCAAATGATAAAAGTTGAAACCTCGATTGGTCCACCTTGCCCATTCCATTTCAGACACACTTGATCGGCCACCTTTGAAATCATCAATCCACTTCTGATAGTTCGCGCATGATTCACATAACTTACCCGTATTGCTTTAGCATTCCAGAATCAATTTCTGTTTCTTTTTTCACCCCCTCAGAAATCGTGCCATTTAATGATGATGTTCTTTCAAAATGGAGATTTTTAAAGGACCGGCATCATTGAAAGAGCATACAGATTATATATACTGAAAGAATGGTCATTCAGCTGTCTTAAACTGTTAGCAGGAATACCAGCTGTCAATATTGAAAGTATCAATATTCTTAATTAGATATTCTTTGTCCCTTTACTTATTATATATATAAAACCATTACGTATTTCTCAGTTCTCTATGTATATATAGATAGTCACTGATATTGTACCGGCGCTCGATTACTAATTGAATTTCTTAGTATAATCTTAATTTGATCCGCAAAGAATATAGCACAAAGAATTCTTCACACTTCTCCATCCATCTTCGTTATAAAATGTTATTTCCTGTATTGTTTATTTTGAGGAAATACCTTTCAATTTTATTTATATACGGGAACTTATCAAGTACTTAAAATGTTTAAATAAACATTGAATGCCCCTGTATGTTTAAATATATATACATAATATCTAGTGTGAAACACTCACAACACTTCCTCTTATGCAATTTATTATAGTTACAATTGACAATTTTTTCAAACTTATATTTCTTATTAGATGTTTTGGAGTTTTCACTGTTGTGGATGGTATCTTCAATATTTAGATTTCTTGAATGGGAGAATCTAACTTAATTTTGACGACTTGATAACTATTTTTTGAGCAAAGCATAATAAGGTTTCCTCTTCTTTCAACAAAACCCCCATAAATGAATTTTGAAAAAATATTTCAAATAAAAGTTGTAGCTCTTTATATAATGTAGTTGGAAGAAAATCGTTGGAGCCGTTTTCAAGAAAAATGGCAAAAAAAAATGTAAAATCCAGTCAGGAAAGTGATACTTCCGGTTGTCCAATTTTGACAATACGTTATTATCAGGTTCTCTGATGAAACTTTTACGAAATATAAAGTTTTTGAACTATGTACGACCTTTCGTTTTTGAGTTATGCTGACCACAAGCATACATACAGATTCATAGACATACACACAGATCAATTTCTAAGACCCACTATTTTGGACTCTGGTGGACTTCAAAATATAAAATATATTTCCTGTGAAAACAATATATAAAAAATCTGACACGATCGCAATAAATACTGGTGCCAATTGTAAGGAAAAGTAAAAAACAAATCTTTAATTTGAAATTATCAATGAAAATAGATCCATTGATAAAGAGCACATACCTAAGTAATCATTATTACACATACTACAAGTATGTGTGGCACATATTGCAAGGCAAATTGAATTCTTTAGAATTTTACACAATAAAAACCCTTACATATTATTCACTTCTTTATATAGCCACTGACATTACATAGACTACAGGCCCTCTATTAATTGGAATTTCTTAGTAAAAACTTATTTCATTTCGTCGTCCTTGTCCGCAAAGAGTGAAGCACAAACACACTCACTACTCCCGCCCTCACATCTTCTAAAATGTTATTTCCTGTATTGTATTTTGGAAACATACCTTCCAATTTTATTTATATATTGGAACTTTCAAGTAGTGAAAATGTTTAAATAAAAATTTCGTGGGAAATTATTACACTAATTTATATAAAACTATATTTAACCAGTAGATTTCTGAGAAAGGTGACGTCATAGTTAGTGATGTAATTCGTGTGAAAATTCCTCAGATTAAAACCTCTTCAGAGTTGTAGTAAGTAAACCGTAATTTCTCTAGAAACAAAATAGGTAAATTACTTTACTATTCTGAAAACTTGTGTGAAATCTCAAAACGAATATTTAGGGATTCCTGATGCTTTATTTCCAGAATATAGTTGGAGGATAACTTGTAGGATCCATTTGGTAGTACAATATGGAGATGATTGGAATCGTAAATTTCGTAAGAATAATTACGATCCATTTCTAGATTCATCGATTAATCAATTATTGAATATTGGTATTGATCTAGTGGATAATGTTACATCCGGACATTCTGAAGATAGGCAAACTATCGAATTGGTAAATGACTTTAAAATGAAGGAGGCTTTCATGGAAAGTAACTCTTATACTTATTATTATTGACCAATCTGGATTTTAGTGTATTCAAGATGAGATAAAAATATGCTGTGAAACTCACTCACATGACTTTCTCCATGCAATTAATGGAATTTAATGGAAAGAATGTCTTAAAATTACAATGTTTATAAACATTGGGCTTGCCAGAAGAAAATAGGGACTAATCATGTGAGTGTAACTTTGTGCACATGTTTCAATCCAAGTTATAAATAAATCGTTGCAATAGTTTTCGAAGAAAATACTTTCAAAAAAACCTACTCTGTAAAGTAGCACTAACCTAACCTACTTTCTTCAAATTTGGAATTTGGACCAGTTTTTCTTATGTTTATTAAAATTATATAGATAATATAATATTACATTGTAGTGAAATTGTAGATACTTGAGAAGAAAGCTCAACGTCCCATAACACCCCAAAAAATCAATTTTCCCGGGTTCCAGGAAGTGATCTTTGTGTTCATGCGACTACAAGTTTAAACAAAAATTCTTTGGTGCCGTTTTCGCAAAAATTGGAAAAAAAAAAGTTCAATAAAGTCGCCAATTCAGTTGATGAATATTTTGTTGTTTGATTCCCTTCGCGTTGGAATCGCCAGGAAATTACCTTATATATTTTAATAATTATTGCTTTTTAAAGTCGTTGAATTTTCTTCTTGGTTGCAGCACTCTGCTCTTTATGTTTTCTTAGTGATAACTCCAACCACAAAAATTATCCTACGATTTAAGAATGCTTATGGAAATATACTATTTAGTGGCGATAACTAACATTTCCTAATGATAGCAAAAGCCATGTGCAAACATATTTTCATTGTATACTTATTATTCTTTGTATATATATTTTCTTTTTTCCTTTCTTATTTCTTTCCTTTTTTTTCCGAAAAACATTGACGCATACGTAACAAACACTAGGATAAAATGCAAACAATGTGGAGTTATGTGCCCTGTAGTTAGTTGGTTTTATTGAAATACCGTTAGGAATTTTTGCATGAAATTTTATTAGGTTGTTATTAGCGGGGAAGTGAGGGGCGACATACAGGGGGGGATGGTGGGGGTTAAGGCTATTTTTTTTTTGGAAAAATTTTAGTAACAAATTCCGACATTTAATTTTCTTGTATCAGATTTTCGGAACTTTCAACATAATTTTATTTATTTATTTTAAAACTTTGCAATATTTTTAGTGATGGAGTTTAATACTCAGAACAGAAAAATAATCTTAGGAAATCAAAACCAAAATTTCCGGTTTGGAAAATGGAAGCGACTACCGGTACAAGGTTTTCACTCAAGCATACGTTTTGAAATGAGTTTTCGGTTAAAATCTGGAGTTTGGACTTTACTGAATTCTTTTTTCGCGTTTTTTCGCGATTTTCTTGAACTTGAGTCATCGATTTTCAATCAGCTGCGCATGACAACCACATACATAACAATCTTTCAATTATTTCAACCTTTTCCCCAGGAAAATGAATTTTTCTAGCATTCTAGGCAAGCTTGTAAAACAGAAGCTTTACTCAAAATACCACAAATTAAAAGTTTAGACCAACATTTTTTAAGGAACGTCATCAGGAAAAATCTGTTAATTAGAAGTGAAATATTATAGTAGATCTTCATTTCTTGTGATTTTATTGAACATGCTTCTAAAGAAAGTTAGTATGCTTACTTAAAAAAAAAGGGGGTTTTGGGTCCACTTGGTGGAAGATAAGGGAACTAAAACCTTCAGTGAAAATACCTAACTTTAAGAAGAGTTGAAGTTATGTCCTTAGAGTGGTGCAGACCATATTTTCAATACTAGTTTTTGTAACACGTTTTCGTATAAGTCAAGTCAGTGACAAAAACGTATAAATTTATTCAATGAAAACTACTATTTACGAGGAAGCTTTAGACGTGAACGACTTTCGATGGGGATTCAATTATGATAATATGGTCTATCAGGAGGTTCGTTAGAATAGAAAATGAGTCAAATAAAAACAAAATACACCTGTCTTTGTAAATATGTATGGAGTATTCTGATGATTGGAGTTATTATCGGTGTGTTGGAGGTCTAGGAATTGCCTGTATTCAAAGTACGCGAAACTACAGGTGTTCTGTAAAATCGGAAATGTTCGTGTTGTTGTGATGTTTAGCGGGGAGGATATCCGCAAAAACCCATGATCTCTAGGTAAGTAACAAGTATATCTACTTCACACTGGAGGGAATTTGCATTGGGTCAGAATGTAAAAGGTTTATAGTCTCCTTAAGTGAGGTTTAATTAAAGCTAATCAATTCATTCATTATTCTAATTCATCCTATCAACAGGTGGTAAGAATTAAATTTTGTTTTCTACTATTACTTTGTCTAACTGTTATTAATAGAGGAAGTATTTTGTAATCGTGTCAAATTTTCGATATGAGTTTTCACAGAAATACACGTTTTGAGGTTTCCTAAGTCCAAAAACGTGGTTTTTAGCCAATGGTGTTGTGTGTGTGTGTGTGTGTGTGTGTGTGTGTGTGTGTGTGTGTGGTAGGGGGGAGCATATCTCAAAAACGAAAAATTCAAAAAGTTCAAATTGATATTCCGTGTGA
This sequence comes from Triatoma infestans, assembly GCA_011037195.1. Classification (NCBI taxonomy): domain Eukaryota; kingdom Metazoa; phylum Arthropoda; class Insecta; order Hemiptera; family Reduviidae; genus Triatoma; species Triatoma infestans. Next base: position 346,975 of record JAAEAF010000343.1, read on the forward strand.
GTATCACCATGGGTACCGACCAGAACTGTCTTGTCAGAATTTTTCAACCAGAACTACCTCTTTACTAAATGGATTTTTCTTCTTTTTTTTTTTTTTTTTTGCGATTTTCTTTAAACTTTTGAATATTAACTACATACATAAAGAGTTATAAACTTTTATTTTATACATTTCTCTGGAAATATGTGTTTAAGGGAGCTTTTGGGGAAGGGTTGGGGTTATGTTTCCCTCTAAAGCGCGTTTCAATTTATTATGTAATTGTATCATCTAAATAATCTTAAATAAAAAATAAATGTTAAATAAATCCTAAATGTTGCCAAAACGGTTGACCGGAAGTGCGATTTTACAGCAGTAATTATTTCAGTTTTCTACGATTTTATCCATAAAAAAATCACTGACGGATATAATTAAATTTGGTACACTAACTACGAATACAGAGACATATCACTTTTGTTGGCAAGTTTTTTCTGAGAAAGTTCATTTAAAGAAGTTTCGAAGATGGTTCCTCAAAAAAGTGATTTTATTATGTTTCGATTCTCCAATTGAAGACAAGCAAACATTTAATAAAAATTATAAGTATGAAGCAAATTTGTCAATTAAATCTTGTGTTAACTACAGTAACAGAAGGTAGTGTGAGTGTTTCATACCAGAATTTCTTTTGTTTCAAATAATACCACCCCCATTAAATCCATTTCTTCTAAATGCAACTTTCCTATAAATTTATATTCTTGATTATCTGTTTTAAAAGAAACGAAAAATGTACATCTCGCTATTTTTTTTTAAACCGTTACTTTCCAAAGAATGAAAGAAAGAGAGAAAGATAGAGCGGGAGTGAACAGAGAGAAGCAAGTATGAATGAACGGCGGCGACCTCAAGTGTTTAGTAGAAGAGAGAGGACTTAGCGGTAACTTACTAATGTCGTTTGCATACATTTTGTATATATTCCTCCAGCTTTGCTTTATACTTTGTTTTATTGTTATTTCTTTTTTACTATTTATATCTCTTCATTTTTTCAGATATAGAAACATTGTAGTTACCATAGTTACCAATTTCAGAGAAATAGTATTTCGCCAGGGTCCCCCCCACCATCAGATATGCTTACTTTATCTTACATTAGAGATTTCCAAACTTATTTGGCTTACCGCCCCCTTGCCGCTCTTTATACAATCAATAAATCTGGTAGAAACACTAACACGACTTTCTTTTACTCTAATTTGATGCGGATAGTTTTCTTTAAAATGGCAACGTTACAATATTTACTTGGGCTGGCCATAAATGGCGGTGGGAATTTTGCTTTTATAAGCGGCCTTATGTGTAGCATTCTACGTCAAAACCAACAAAGCTTTGAATTTAAATTGGGAATTTAAATTTAAACTAATTGACAGCCTCCCAATACCCCACTAAAATCAGTTTTTTCAGGAAAATGGTTCAAATAAAAGTGATACTTTTCTTTCCATGAAGCAAGCGTTCCAAGTTTAAAGAAAATCGTTGTAATCATTTTCGAGAAAATTCCAAAATACTTACAAACCTATTCTGGAAAACTTTTGCTTAACCGATTTTCTTCCAAGTGCATTAATATTCCGTAAGTAGTAAAACCATATATAATGCAGAAGTAATACTTGAGAGAAAAGCATAACGCTAATACTCAGAACACCGAGAAAGAAATCTCGAAAAACAAAAAAAATTCAGTAATGTCGCACTTCTGGTTGATGGATTTTGCCCGAAAATTTTGTGTCTGGATGAGGTACTAAAGGAATTCCATGTTTGAGGTTCTAGCGACTTTTCGTTTTTGAGATATTTTTTTAACCACACACATACCTAGAACATTCGCTAAACACATTTTATTCGTATTCAGGGGATCCTCAAACATGCATTTCCTATGAAAACGATTTCGAAAATCTGGTACGATCGTAATTCTTTCTCCTTCTCAGTAATGTAAAAATTACTCAGCGCCCCCTGAAAATCTTCCTTTTTTAGTAAACAAACAAAAATATGCAGTCCAAAATTTGCGTTATTTTATGTATCTGTATTTCTACTTACATCCTAAAACATAGTAAGAACAGATATTGCAAATGAGACAAGTTGAAGTTTAAAATTATAATATTATCAAAATAGATCATAGGAATCATAGGAAATAGATCTGTATTGCATACAGATAATTATAGATAATTTTATATACATTATCAGATAACGGGGATAATGTTATAACAAAAATTGTGAATAACATTAAAAATAATTCTTATAGAAGGATCACATTTTTTTTTTTTTTTTTTTGTAATTTATAGTATTATTAAGGAGGAGGATGTTAGCGCGCTGGAATCTCACGCTGAGGTGCAGGGTTCGAGTCTTTCCTTAGAATTACTCTTCCTAGAAGCCTCTGCAGCTCACTGCCCACTGTGATGGGTAGTGTTTTCTGTAACTAGTGCACACTGTTCAGAAATCGGCACTGAACTGAGAAGACCCCGGGTCTTTTGTCATACATAGTTCATTATCCCTTAAAAGAGTGGGAGATATTACGGAGGTCGGGAAATGATAGGCAAGGTTGAGTGTTGAGTGTGTAGTTAAATGATGTCATCATGTAAAAGTAAATTTCAATTTTATATTCTGATTTTGAAAATGTGATTAGGAAAAAATCTATTATATATACTCTACAGGACAGTGATCCCGAGGAATTGGACCGGTGTTGGTCATTTTTTGGGGGAGGCAAGGAGAAAGACTTCTAGGAATAGTATTGCGGATGCATGCTGGATTTCCTGACATGCTCGACTGCCAACACTCTTGGATAAGACCTGTCGGCTACTCATTGATTGTGAACCATCTAATCTCATTGATACATGAGATTAGATGGTTCAACATCAAGACTCTAAATTGTGCATTATAAAACTCATGCTAATGCTTCCTCGAACTCTGCTAATTTTACCTTAGTCAAATGCAAAGTTGAGTAGAAGCGTTCGTTATAGCTTTATTTCACTTAATCTCAAGAGGTACCTTGCTTTGTGCATCCTATCCAGCTATTGAGTGTGAAGATCAGAGTCAATAGGTCTGCATTTCTGAGACAAGCTCCTTCAAAAATTTCCACCAAATATAAAACATGATATTGTTCCCGAACCGACCTTGGCTAACCTCTGTTTGGGCTATTTTGCCCATCATCAGAGTATAGCAATCAAGTTTGTGTAGCGTTGACTTTGACTTTAGGTTTCTGTCACTTTTTGAGATATTCTCAGACAGAAACTTGACGTTGTAGTCAGCGCTACACAAACTTAATTACTATGTTTTGATGATGGATGAGAATCGACACCGATCAGAACCAACAAAATGAAGCCTCCTACGACGGATAAAATCATTGGTATTCATTTTTCATTATTTGTAATTATTCTTTTCCAAAACCAATCATCTTTTGGATTTTTGGAGCAAATTTTTGTATCTATGTAATCGCTGTTTGGCCTGGCGCTCTGACAATGGATGAGGATGTTAGAAAGATCTTAAATTCAGGACATTCAGCTTTCCGAGTTTATTAGCGGCTACTATGTTATTAATTAATAATCCTCGACTGGTCGCATACGGATCCTGCTTAACACAACCGCGCTTTGGATACTTGTAAACCAAAACATGCCGTATTACGATGCACCATCCCACCCCACTTTCTTCGGCTGCCGCCCTAATGCTTAATACTTTTTTTTAAGAATGTCTCAGAAGACCGAGAATTACAGTTTTTTTCTTGAGTCATTTTGGTTGCCGAATATAATGTAGCGAATAAAGAGAAGTAAATTCATTTTGGGTAGGTACACAATAGAATAAAGGGTTGGTCAAAAGTACACATGGATATACATTGTATCAAACAATTAAATAATTAATTCCCACAATTTGTGATCAGACTGTAGATTTTTTTAAATTTATTTTTACGCTTATTTAGTGATATTTTGATCAAAGGAATTTTTATAAGATTCTATTTTTGGATGTTATTATTATTAATAATAAATAATAATCTTTATTATAAATAATATACAAAACAAATAGTGGAAAAAAGAAATAATTGAACTTCCAAAGACGCCAACCGTGGTCACAGACAGTCGGTGGAGTCGAAAAATTATACATCAATTAACTATATACCATCAATTAAATCAAAGGATTATTACCATTAATAATTTTGAACATGAATATATGCTGCTTGAATATAATTAAATGGACACCCAGTTACAACCATTCAAATAGGCCAGTGCTTCCTCTGCAGAGAGCTGCAGCTGGCCAAGATATCTTTGCCTAATTCCAGAGAGTCTCTTACAATTTGCTATGAAGTGATTGATATATTCGGTCACCTACAATATCATTAGACAGTTGACAGGGTCCACATTCGGCTTTTTGATACGGAGTAAAGCTGCCTAACTTCAGTACACCCCCACGAGTTCTCGTTAGCGCGTGTGTTCCAAAGGCAGATTGCACCTTAATTAATGATTATTCCCAAGATCAAACTTGAGATTTCTATATAAAGGATAAGCTTCACTTCATTAGCAAACTGCACTTTGAAGTTTAAGATGAGCCTTTTTTTCAACTGCCCAAATATATTGACAGTTTAACTCCACCTATCTATATTGTTTAAACTGATTACCAAATTTATTTTACAGTGATCCATAAGATTAAAGATATCTTTAAACCAATATAGCTTTTTCTCAACAATATATGTAGCAACAATTTTAGTGTATCTACCATCCGGCATGCCAAAAACTTTTGAGGATGTAATTGCAGTGTAATTTGAAAGTGTGCTTGAAAATTGGGAGATAGCCAACTTCGTTATAGATGAATGCGGATGGAGTAAACATCGGTAACCCAAACAACCTTTTAATAAAAAAGCGAAATAACTTTTCCGGTTTATCATGGATAACACCACCCCACACTTGAGCTTCATAACAGAGTAATGGAGCGGCTGACCGTAATTAAAAAGCCTGAGTGTTGAATTATAATTTAGATTATTATTTTCAATAAAATGTTTCCACAGGGTGTTCAGACCCTGTTTTGCTTTGGAGAGCTTTTCTTTTAGGTGGGTATGAAAGGTTAATTTAGAGGACAAGGTTATCCCCAAATAATTATAGTTATTCAACAGTTTCTATCGTTTCCTTATTAAAAAACCACCTCTCATTTTTTGCCAGTTTTCCTCCATTTTTAAAGACCATAATCCAAGATTTGCTCATATTAATTTCTAAATTCCACAAAGCAGTATAACTAGCCAGCAGTTAATTATCCTCTGCATCAATTGCGGTTCAGAAGAAAGAAGCACTATGTCGACGTCACAGGCTAAGATCTTTATTTTTTTTAACCTACTACAATTCCTCCCCCATCTAGACATTCCTCTATATCATTGATAAACAATGAGAAGAAGCGGACTAAGGAGGCAGCCTTGCTTTACGCCAATCTTTATTTCGGATTCAGTGCTTCTTTCTTCCCTACACCTAACCGATCCAACAGTATCCGTCAGCAAACCCTCAATGGACTGAATAACCTTAGTGGAAACTCTCAAATTGTTAAGTTTCAAAATTAAAGAATACCGATCAATGGTATCGAACGTGGCGGAGAAGTCCACGAAGAAAGCAGACGTACACTTTGTTCTTCTTGACACTAAGCTTTAACTTAACCAGGTTTACAAGGGTGTAATTTTCTCTGAATCCAGCTTGGAACTTATTCAGCACGCCATCATTCGCCCAATTAGTCATTCTCTGTAATATGAGATCATTCTCTGTATGTAATTTCGCTATAACATTAATAAAGGAAATACCCCGATAATTAGGAACATTATTACTATTACCCTACTTTAACCCCTTAAGTGGTTATGACGTATATATTTCCACAATCAATCCAGAGGAAAAATCACTGCATTTAAGATACCGTAAGGAATGCTTCCAGGTTCGAAAAGTTCATTGAAAACGTTTAGTAAAACATTTAAAAAATCAGAGGTAGCATTTTTGAAGAACTTGTATGGAATTCCATCCACACCTGGAGCTTTTTCAATCTTCGCTTTGGCCAATACATACAACAACTCATCCATACAGAAGTGCTGGTCAGATTTATTATTCTGAATGAGCGGCTTAGCGTACTGAATTTTATCCCATGTATAGCGGTATTATACAAATTAATAAAATAATTTCTCCATTCCTCAACTGTTATAGCACCATGTAAAGCCCATTTTGAACCCCTAACCATCGAACACAACTCCAAAACTGTTTGCTCTCTTTACTATCATTTATACGAATAATCGTAGCATTAAAGAACTCTTTTTTCCTGTATAAACATACAACTGTTGTGCTCTAAATATAACTTCTTATCAGTTGTGTTGTTTTTCTAAAATTATTAAGTAACTTGTAAGAAGTTTTTCTAGTATCAAAACAGTCCCTGTCAAACCACTTTTCTTTAAATACTGTTTTACGCTTTGGATTTGGGTTTTGATTGGCAGCCAACCTTATAATAATTTATAAAGAATCAATTTTACTATCGGTACAATACAGTGTTATTTAAATAAATTATTAATTTAATGTGGTAGTTTTGTTTGTTATCGTCATACCAAATTAATTTTGGCAGTGGAAGCAAATTATGAACTGAGGTTTCAAAATTAATATTAAGCTACAACAAGAGAGGAAGATGGTCTGAAAAATCTTGAGCTTTAACTTTAAAATAATTCACATTGACAATAGCGTCCGAGCTGACACATATATAATCTATAACAGAGGAACCATTGGCATTAATAAAAGTTAGCTCTCCTAACATGTCATCTTTTACTTTACCATTTAAAATAACCAAACTAAAATCATCCAGCAACTCCAACATTTTAATGCCATTTTGATTAATACATCTGTCTTTAGAATTTCTATTACAACTTTCCACCACTGACTGAAAGGGTAAACACTTTTTTGAAATTTTTTGCAGACCACCGGTCCTACAATTAAAGTCGCCCATTCAACAGATCCTAAACTATTTTCAAACAAAAAACCAAATAATGTTTTAAACTCCTAATCCCAAGCATTGAAATAAGAGAAAATGGAACATGGATACATTCATTTGAGTAACTGTACTTTTATCACATCTCTATTTGATAATTGCACGAATTTGGCACACTGATTGACTTGTAACACTATTCCTAACACTATAAACACAACCACCAGAGGCTCTGCCGGCCGCAGCTCTTCTGCTTGCAGGAACCCATCCCAAAGAGAATTCCGGAAAGAAATTATCAAAGTTGCACACATCCTTCTCTTCCACAAACGTCTCAAACAGCATAAAGATATCAAATCGTTTTACATACAATATAAAGTTACTATTAGATGAAGCCTTTTTAAGTTCACAAATGTTATAAGCCAAAATTTCTAATCGATCGCAAAGGCCTGATTGCTATGTATTCACCATAGACAAAGAATCCCTCTGACGAAAACTGGATCCTGTATTGAATTTTTGGACGGCGACATTGATCGGGGTGAGGATAAACTGAATTCGCTACTATTTTTACATTATCTTCAATTTAATTTTTTGTAAACCAATGCTCTTTCCTTGCACCTTCGGATGGCCATTTGCTGGGGGCGATTGTGACTGCTGACGCTTTTTATTTGAATTTTTGGAGTAACCCCCTTCTTTTATGATAAGCTTATCATATATTAAAATTGCTTGTTTACCCGCATTCTCGCCTCTATAAGTTGCGGCCACAAGTTCTTCCTTATTGCCCTCACTTCCCTTGAAAAGTCATTAGAAATAAAAATTTGTGAACGTTTTAAGTTTGAAACATTCTGCATTATTAAAAGTTTCATCCGAAATGTTGTGAATCCCAAAAGCACTGGTCGACTCCTGTTATCTCTCCATCGCCCTAATCTCCTTATAAAGTCTATATCAGTCACGGCAATCTAAATTCCTAGTTTTTCTTCCAAAACACTACAGATATACCTCTCGGCTTCCCAGTAATCAGTTTGTTGGTCCGGAATACCATAAATCAAATTTTCCTTTTTCTCCTTTCCCTATCTAAATTTTTAATTGTGATTCAACAATTTTAGCTTTACTGTCCAACAGGGAAATATGTTCTATTACGTCATTCACAATTTTCACTCTACTCTCCTCCATGCCTTTTTTTTACCTCTAGGCGAAAACTTTGATCAATAATTTCTGAGCCCATTTTTATGTTAAATTTAATTTTTTTCTCTCAAAAATATCAATAAGTTATACAAAAAATTCTGTAATTGTTTTATATTTAATTGTTTACAAATTAAATAGCAATATTACTATTACTATCAAAATAATTCATAAACACCCACCCACTTCAGCCCTTCTATCAAATATATGACCTTGACTATAAGTTTAACTTTACGTATTTAAGAAAATTAAAAAGTACTCACAATAAAAAAACTGTTTGGTAAATTTTGTTGAAATTTTATAGCAATATTCAAAGCTTTCTTGCCAAAACTCAAGTTAATATAACACTTCTAAACCACTTTTTAAACAGATATTTAGAGACACGATGTTAAACAACACAAACACGACTCCTTTTGGATATTAATTTTGTTAGTAATTTTTAATTTATATATAACTTTATACTACATAAATAGACATAAAACAAGCATAAAGATTATTGGTTTAATAAAAGGGAAATAACGGCAAGATATTTGTGGGTTGTATTCCTAGTTTGACTGGTGGGGATATGATGTTCTTTGAGGACAGTTTGTATCGGTGGTAGTAAAGGAGGGAAACTGTAATAAGAATAGTGGTAGATATTGGTGTAGAGGTCTTTAACTAATGTGCTGTTCTAAGAGAAGAAGGGTATATTTTGTGTGTGTATATCGTCTACACCCACCCACACACACATCATATAATACACAATATAATACCGTCCCTCTAGTAGTTATAGTACACAATTCTCTCTTCTTCTATTTCTTCTTGGTATTGATTATTCAATCAAGAAATTGTTGGGAGATATTTTAGTTAGTTGTAGAGAGAGAAAGAGTTCTAGCAAGAGGAGATCTTGAATTCATTCTTTTCTTTCTACTTAGATCGAGTTGGCATTTTTTTATTTCATTATATCGTTCTTCTAAATACAGTCATTCTCCTTTTTAAATTGATGATAGCACAATTGGTATTTTATCTCCACTAAAATTGATAACCGTCGCATCGCGTCATTTCCTAGAAAAATGTTTCATAAAAAAAGTTGTAGCTCTTTATGTGAATAGTTTGTGTACCAAGTTTAAAGGAAAATCGTTGGAACCGTTTTCGAGAAAATTACAAAAAAATATTCAGTAAAGTGGTACTTTCGGTTGAACGATTTTGTCCAGAACCTTATAAACCTTATAGTCGTGTCCGCTAATAGAATTCAAAAAATCAAGTTTGAATCCGTTTATTACTTATGTTGATCAAACACACACACAGACAGACAGCCGACATATAGACCAAAAAAGAAATCAAGTTTGAATCCGTTTTTTACTTATGCTGATCAAACACACACACAGACAGACAGTCGACATATAGACCAAAAAAGAAATCAAGTTTGAATCCGTTTTTTACTTATACTGATCAAACACACACACAGACAGACAGTCGACATATAGACCAAAAAAGAAATCAAGTTTGAATCCATTTTTTACTTATACTGATCAAACACACACACAGACACCGCGGACAATAGAACCAACAAAGAAATCAGTGTGAAATCCCTTTATTACTGATACTGACAAACACACACACATACAGACATCGACATATAGCCAAAAAAGAAATCAGTTTTGCGACATCCACCACGGTTTTTACTATACTGATCAAACACACACACACGAACAGAACAGTCGCCATATAGACGCAAAAAGAATGCAAGTTTGCATCCGTTTTTTACTTATCCTGATCAACACACACACAGACAGCGACGTCGACATATAGACCAAAAAAGAATCAAGTTGTTGAAGCCAAAACGTTTTTACTTGAGACTGTAAAACACACACACAGACCAGACAGTCGACATATAACCAAAAAAGAAATCAAGTTTGAATCCGTTTTTTACTTATGCTGATCAAACACACACACAGACAGACAGTCGACATATAGACCAAAAAAGAAATCAAGTTTGAATCCGTTTTTTACTTATACTGATCAAACACACACACAGACAGACAGTCGACATATAGACCAAAAAAGAAATCAAGTTTGAATCCGTTTTTTACTTATACTGATCAAACACACACACAGACAGACAGTCGACATATAGACCAAAAAAGAAATCAAGTTTGAATCCGTTTTTTACTTATGCTGATCAAACACACACACAGACAGACAGTCGACATATAGACCAAAAAAGAAATCAAGTTTGAATCCGTTTTTTACTTATGCTGATCAAACACACACACAGACAGACAGTCGACATATAGACCAAAAAAGAAATCCGAAAAATATATTTTTAAAACACAAAATATTTTTTGTACAACTTAATTAACAAATTTTCTTTAAAATTACAAACTTACAAACGTTTAGTTGAGCTGGCCATAAAATGGTGGTAGGGGTATATCATTCATATATGAGTGGACATTGTGGAATAATGTGGATGACTAACCAAACATCAAGTAAGAATTGTATGTTTAAAGGAGAATTAGTCAATTATAACTATGTAAATTATTACAGTAAGAGAAACTCGTGCGAGTGATTTTCTTATTAGGTGTGTCAAGTATCTTTTTTAGATATTGATAAGAGTGGCAATAAAGTCAAGTCCTTTGCGAGCTAAAAGGTAAAAGGCATAAACATGACTTCTTTGGTTTATGTAGAGTATATTATTATGGCCTTTCTGAGCTAGTGAGTCAGATTATTTGACAACATGGTTTCGCTAAACCGAAATTTACAATCCCAAATGCATGCTGTTGTGAGAATGAGTGTTGAATGTTGATATGGTTAGGCTAGGATATATCAAATGGGATTCCACGATCTTTGAAGAAGTGGCCATGTCCATTTCCTTCTAGAAAAAAAATTGCCAGTTCAGGTGAAATTTCTTAATTGTAATTATTCATACAACTTTCCCCATTAGTGTTACCTCAGCTGTTACCATGGAGTTTGGCGTCCTGGCGGTTAAGGTCAGATGTAGTTGTGATATGTGCGCTTAGTTGGTTTTAACCATAACCGAAGTCAGATTTACCTGATCACCTCGTCTGTCATAGATATTACAGTTTAAAGTAAAATATAAATGCATATTATCTGTAAATGTGTACTAATCAATAGAAACAAAGTCTCTCTATTTTATTTTAATTAATTGTACTAAATCCAGCCATTTATTTTAATTTTCTTTGTTCTAATTATCTTCAAACAGTACTAGTTTCCAGAAAATTAGTTTTCTTTTCTTCTGTTAATACTCTATTATAAAGCAAGAAAATCACAATCATAAAAATGTATCAATCAATAAAATATAGATGTAATTAATAAGCACTTTTACCATCTTACTTTTAAGATAAACGTAAGTTAGAAATTATGTAAGTATGAGTTAATAGTTAGATAATATAACTTGGAAATTCACATGTAAAAAATTGGAGGAGCACTTGTTTTTAATAAAATCAATTAATTTTGTTAATAATGAATTTGCAACTTATATTATCAGTTTACCTTAAAAGTAAGTGAAAGTGCGCTTATTTAATTATATTTGTAATGTGCCAATGATTGTTACACAGATATAATAATGTTAAGTAATAGTTAGTCCTTTTTTTTATGCCCTACCTTTACAGGGCCATAAAGGGCTGTCTTTGATACCAATTTTAAAAATCTGGTGTAATACACTCACAACTTTCTCTTACTCAAGTTTTCAAAATTGTGATTGACAAATTTTATAGTATATCAAATTTAAGAAATTCTTCGGTGTTTTATGGCAAAAATTGAAAAAACAAATGTTTAATAAAAGGCACTGAAACCGGTTTACTAATTGTCTTGAAACTCAGAATTTTGGCCATCTATTAATTTTTAAATAATTTTATTTGGATGGTAGAATTGTATAATCAACTATGATAGCGCTTTACAGAAAAACATAACCCCTCTCCTCCAGAAGCCTCCTTAAATGATTTTACCAGGAGAAATGTTTCAAATAAAAGCTGTAGCTCTATATATGTGTAGTTCACATTAGTAGTATTTAGTAAAGTGATACTTCCGGTTGAGGAATTTTGACGGATGACCTACTGCTGTTGGATCCCATGGTAATAGATACCTTACCGGAATATCAAGTTTGAACTTTTTACGGTTTTTCTTTTTCGAGCTATGCTGTTCACACACACACACACACACGCACACACCATTGTGTAAAAACCATTTTTTGGGGCTCAGGGGACCTCAAAACGGATATTTCCGGTGAAAACCCGATATCGAAAATTTGGCACGATTTCAATACTTCCTCTTATTAGGAGTAAGAGAAAGTAAAAAAGGTTAGCCTGCAGGAAACTATGCTGCCTGGTCAGCCTAAAGTTGGTTTTGAAATCTCTTAGTGAGAGAGTGATCGGCACCTTCTCACTCAATAGGGTTTCCCGCCCTTCTCTTCAGTCCCTGTTCATCTTGAACTGCTAACATGATTTTTTCTATTATGTCAGGCTTAGCTTGTTCATAGGTGGCGAGTTATTCGGGTTGTAAGAGGTTTCTCACCTCCTTCGCCGTTCTGTCAGCTAACCCCTTTCACATTGGTGACTGGAGTCCCATTGATAAATAATTATCCACCCCCAAGTCAATCAAATAGCTGAACCCCTTCTCTCACCCTGTATGTCCGACCACTAGGGGGAGCTACAGCCTAGGGTCAAATGGCTGCTCGGGAGTCTATCAAGAAAGCCTCGTCTTCTCTGAGAGTGTACTCCAGCTCTACTGCATCTTCTTCACCAGTAGCCTCCATCTGCTTAAAAAGGTTCGAGTCTTTTTCGAAAAAGCGATTTCAAAGTCCTTTTTTTTCTTTAAATACACCCTCACAGAAGTATCCAGGTACAACAATGGCCTTCTCTGGATCGGCAGAGCCATCTGTGTAGAGGTGTGAAGCTATTCATCGGTAAAATAGGAGGAGTGGAATGCTGTAAAACACCAGGTTTCTTAGTTCAGGCTATTCCTCAAGTCTTCTTTTGATGAAACCAAATTAACATGTAGTAGTCGGGAACGTGAAGGAAAAGATTAGTATCCTCTTCAGCCGAAATGGGTCAATCCATATTTTTCTATCAGCTCAACTGCCTCTGAAAGAAAAGACTTTTGGGTGGCAAGTCTCCCCGGTGAAGCAGAATGTGCTGTCCAATGATTCGGTGGAATTTTCTTACATTTCTCTGCAAGGATTTTGAGGTCCTGATATCTCTTCGGAACCTAGAGGTTCTGTTCCGTTTAGATTTCCATCGCTGGAATCGGGGTGGATTTTGGAGCACCAGTTACAACCCCTAATACTAAAAGAGTTATAGATTACTTTTAGAACTTTAATTTGAATTATTTTTGTAAAAGAAATTGACTAATACTTACCAAATATATGAATACAAAAATTTGCTGGACACCCCACACTAGATCTTTCAAACCTTAGTTATTTTTGCTTTATTTTCATGTCCATTCCATCGAAATATCTTAATATCATAACATAGGTACTCGAACCTTGTGACTAATTCACCAAACAAATACAGGTCGTAAGAATCATGGCATACTTGTGCTAAAATGTGCGATCTTACACACCCTGTTTATCGAGAAATTATGATGATGGCAGGGACGAAGACGCAGGTTATCACGAAAAAAGAACTCTCAGTTGTTTGCCAGCATTGTAATCCGAACCACCCATTCACAGTCAGTCACTTTGACTGTTGATAATATCAGACAGTATTAATATCCTTTACAGTTGTTTAATCCTCTTGTAAAAGTGCAGCTCACGTTGTCCGTTATATATAAAGAATTAATTACCAGTGGCTCTTTTCAACTCTTGCTTTCTTCTTTCATGTGCGTATCGAAATATCTAGTAAGTGTATAACTTTTTTTTTTTTTTTAAGTCCTATTGGGCTATATCGGTAGAATGTTTCGAAGATTTCTAATAGTAGAAATCGATCAATCACTCAATCAATCAATCTTGGTAAGATTTCAAAGTCCGACCTTATAGCAATGGGGACTATTTAGAAAAGACAGAATTCTATTCACAGTGGGAAGCAAAATGAAGCAGTTAAAAAAAAATGCTTACTAAGTAATGGGAAATGCTGCAGCTTCATCATTTCACTCTAGTATATTGATGAGAAAATTGTAATAGTCCCCACAAAGATCATTTTTGATTTTTCTCTGACTTGAGAGGATTGTAACAAATTTTCGGAATTCAGTTTTCACCGGAGTCTGAAACAATGGTTTTTATAAGAAATTAGTATCCGTCACTCTCTCTTCCTGTTTGTGTATGGGCCAGAGCATAGCTCTGCACAATGTGTGTTTGTGTTAACAAAATATCTCCATCAATGCAATGGAGAGTTCAAGTTCATGGTGTTCCTTCTAGATATCACCACCCATTTGACACGAAGGTTTCAGTCAAAATCCATCTACCAGAAGTGCGATTTTACCGAATTTTATTGTTTTGTATTTTCAACATGCTGGAAAATGGCTCGAACAATTTTCTTTAAACTTGCTGTTTTGTCTACACATCATGAATGCCTTTCACTTTTATTTGAAACATTTTCCCCAGGAATATTAATTTTTTTAGGAGGGCTCTGGGAGAAAAGTAGGGTTTAGGTTTCTTCTAAAGTACTTGTCTTATCAGTACCAACTATATATTATTAATATACATATAAGCAGTTCCTCCACATGTGAAGAAAATTGGTTTACCAGAAGTGCGCCTATACAGAACAGAATTTCAGTCAATACTTGCAATGCCAACAACTGCTGCACATCATTTTTATTGAAACTATTTCATATATAGAAGTGATGTGTATTTATGTGTAGTTAAGAGAAAAGTGTTGTGGCCTTTTTCGAGAAACTTGGGCGTTTTTTCGCGTTTTGTTCAATTTCAACGATTTCCTTCAGCATGGAATACCAAGTGCACAGATGCGCGCTGCTCTGAGCTTATTACATATATTTGTTGTTACATTTTCCCGAAACACTTGATTTGAGGTAGTCGTGCGGAATCTTTGGCGTTAAAATTGAACTCTTATTTGGGGGCTGGTTGAATGCTATTGGCATTCCCTTCATAACTACAATGCAATCATTCTTGAACCTGCGTGGGGTGTTGTTTGTTATTTAACCACTTTACATCTATGTTAGGAGAAATGAATTAATAGTGAATTATAAAGAATATTTGACATTTTCTATATAATTGTTTTAAAAGCAGTAAATGAAAATCGTGAGTGTTCCACACCAAATTCTTTTCTAGTCCAATAATGACTTGTGGCAGTTTTCTTTATAGTGGTAGTTCAAATAAATAAATAACAAACAAAAAAAGTTGGTAGTTTCGAGACAAAGTCAAACATTGAAAATATTTTATGGGATTTTAGTGATTAGCAGCTGACAGTTGGCCGGCTAAATAACGCCAACTTTGCAATCAATATTGGATTCCAATTATAGAAAGATCATCTGCCATATCATTTCGTACAAAGACAGTCAACTGATAAGAATTTTAATTATATATGAAATCGTAAGATACCCAAATTTCAATTGATAAAAAAACACACAACCTTGACAACTTTCATTCGCGACTGTCTTAACCACAACAAACACAAACCGACCAATTTCTCAATCATGTGAGATTTCTTTATTTTCTATTTAAAACAATCCAAATGTTTTTCTTAATTAATATTTGTTATTTTCCAGCCATCTAGCGGCTACCGCCGATAACAACTTTCCTAACTCCCCCACATATACATATATGGATGTATACAAATATAACACAAACAAATGTAACCAAATGTAGCCCTAGTCTAGTACCATTATTGTTTGATGAGTTGGCCATTTCCGTAGGCATTCGGCTTTCATCGGGGTGTTACACTTCAAATCACCCTCCCATAAAACATTTTCAATGTTAAAATAAAAAAAAGAGTGTTTCCGTGTCGGTTGATGAAGATGAGAGTTCAATAGCTCTTCCAATTAAATTTTACACAATAACAGTGTTTGTTCAGTTCGCTCATTAAAACAAGTGAACAAGGTGTGAACCACACACCATTTTCTTTCTCTTAATGCAGCTAATACAATAAAACTTGAACTTATATTCATTAGACCTAATATAAATATAGTGGTGATGGGGGGACTTGTAGTATATAGCTAAGTTGTAGTCCACAAGCCGCCAGCACCAATAACATTGAACTTACATAAATAGTATTGCAATTTAATGTCGCAGGATGGATGCCTTACAAACCCGTAAAAATCAATATTTCAAGAAAAATGTTCCCAATAAAATTACTTAATTTAATGTAATTGTGGTAGACAATTACAAACTCGCACCTCTGGTCGTTCCATTTTGACGAAAATTGTAATTTGCCAGTGGTTGGTGTCTGAACAAATTTCAAGGTTTTGAACTTGCTACGATTTTCGTGTTTGAAAGTTTTGTTCGCAGACCATTCCATAAAAACATTTCTTCAGACTCAGACCGACCTGAAAACATGAATTTCCGTTAAAAATTACAATTTCGAAAATTCGGCATCATCGGGCAATACTTCCTCTAACCAGCAGTAAGAGAGAGTAAAACTAAGGAATAATAACTTGTCTTGTATAACTATTGTATTAGTTATTAGTGTATGGATTATCAAATGTGGTAAATGAAATTGTATAATATTATGTAATAGCAATATTGTTATATCCTTTGTTAACTAACACTATGAACTATTGTTATTATTACATGTAGGTGTTATGAGGGTGGAAGGATGTATTCAGAGGAAATTGATAGAGAATATAGAGGTAGATGGAAAATGAGAGAGAGAGAGCAGAGATTGAGAGAGATGAGAGAGTTTACCGCCTCCATTGGGTGTGGCTGTGTGTTCGTGAAGAGGGGTGGAGCATACCTACCTCATGCGGAGGTTGGATGCCGCCTTCAGTCAGTGCTTGGCATTGACCCTTCTCGAAGTAGTGGAGTTCTCCTCCGCCTTCAAACACAGAACACTCAGATATAAATAGAGATCTTTCTGTTAACACAACTCTCTCTAATTTTCTCCATTAACTTCTTCATCGCATTCATAAAGACGTTCTTTTCCTTCTTGTTATGTGACATTTACCGTCCCCTCTTTATTTATGGTATCTAGAATAAATATCAATAACTTTGCTCCAAATTATTAATGTAATAAAGTCCTTTCGATGTTTTTAGTTCGCACATTTTTGCAGCAATATCGTCATTTTATTTATACATCTTCCACAAGGTAGCAGGCCAATAGAAGATTTTTAAAAGTGTATCACTGAAATACTGTTTTCTCAAAAAACCTGGTGTGAAATATTCGAAACGACTTTCTCTTACAGCGATTCTCCCAATCTAGGTTTAAGAAAAATCTTTGGAACAATTTTGTAAAATGAAAAGAAAATGAGGAATCTTTCACTTGCTACCAGAACTTGGAACTGCATTTTAAAGGTAAATACTAATCTATAAATTTCCCTGACCGGCTAAATCAATTTTTCAAAATAATGTTTCGAATAGAAGTTATTGGTTTGATTGTACTTCCAGAAATACTGGGCTGGTTTAGGGAAACTCCGAGAAACCTAGACAGCTGTACTGTAAACTCTTATTTCCGGTATTCTAGTCTAGAATAACTTATAGACAGGTGGAAGAACCGTATATTTTTTGTGAAGTGGCACTTTATAGAGGAGAACTTATGCTCTCCCCCACCAGAAACCGCCAGTTTCTCCAAAATTGATATTTTTGTGGAAAAGTTAGTTAAGCTATAAGTTTAAAACTTTGTAAGCATTAATAACTAAATAAATAATAGGAACTGGGAGACTGGATTGGTTTGGACATGTCAGAAGAATGAAGAATACAAGAATACCGAAATTAATGATGAAATGGAATCCTGGGAGCAGGAGGAAGAGAGGAAGCCCGAGATTATCCTGGAGAGAGATGGTAAAAGAAGATATGATGGTATACAGTCTGTCGGAGAGAGATGCACGGGATAGGGAGCTGTGGAAAAGAAGAGACTCATGATAATTTTATCGTGAATATCTTGCATAGTCTGGAGAGGAAATCCTCATTTTGGAAAATTGCTGGAAAAAAAAATTGTCATTTCATTATATAATTGTATTAGTAGCAGTGAGAGGGAGTCAAGTGAGTGTTTCAAATCAGATATTTGGTTTTTTTCTTCCAAGAGGAAGTGCATTGAGAGACTGGTGGGCCAGTGAGAGACTATGTCAGAAGAGATGGAATGGAATGTTGGTGGCGGTGGTTGTTGTTGTTGTGGTGTAGAGGAGAGGTTGGCCGTGAAGAACAAGGAGAAAGAGTTAGGCAGCTCGCGCCGGCAGAGAGTGTTGTTGACCAGACCGCTTGGGGAATATTGTAAACAACTTTCACTGGAATATCTCGGCCAAACTACCTTTCCCCACACCATCCTCCGCACTCTGTGTCTGAACATCTAACTACCGCCACATTCACCACCTTCTTCATTTTACTAATCCCCTCTCCAGTATTTGTTGTTACGCTCAACCCCCTGACTTAATATTTAAGTCTCGCTTCACCCTCGTTTATTTTATTTTATTTTTTTCCTTTTTGGTATACTTGCAACTGTACATCTGCCTAAGACGACTGCCTCCTTCGCCGCCATGAGGAACCAGATCCCAAAGAAGCCCTATATGTGTGTGTGGTATGACCTAGAAAAATAAAGTCTCATTCTTGGCTGGTCGATGGCACTTAACCCGGAACTTTGTTGTGCTGCATTTACTTACTGGGCTACAGTCTCCCCGCATTCACACCTACTTATTTCTTTTTTTTCTTCTTTTTACATTCTCTTACTGCCTGAAGAGGAGGAGTATTGATTTCGTGCCAAATTTTGGAAATTGCGTTTTCCCGGAAATACAAAACAATCTGGTGTGCAACTCTCACACAACTTTCTCTAACTGCAATTTACACTTTTTACAGTTATTATTAGAAAATATTCTTCAAACTCATAATTTTTACTAAATGATTGTCTTCAAGGCTATAATAGATGGGCAACATAAACCCACCATTACTTCACATGAATTTCCACTGAACAAGGGTTTCAAACAAAACTAATAGGTCTCTCTCTCTCTCTCTCTCTAAATATATATATTTCCGTTTATTTCCGGTGGAAACTCGTTGAAAATCTGATATACTATATATATATATATATATAGTTAGAATATCAAGTTTAATGGAAACCCTCTGGTGCCTTGATGGAGAAAATCACAGACAACTAGAAACAAAAAACTGTTCAGTAAAGTCGCACTTTCGGTCACAATTTTCTTTTAATTTAGAATATTGCAACACATTTCATTCTAGAATCGAAAATGAATTTTTCCGGAAAAATGTTTCAAATAAGGTTCTTACAACTCCTTAGGTATGTGCTCAGTGTACTGCCAAATTTAAAGTAAATAACCCATTCATAAAGTGCTACTTCCAGTTTACTGGTCGGTCAAAACCAAATTGTCGTCTGGTAGAACTAAAGCGAATATAAATTTAGAGCTTTCGCTGACTTTCTGTTTTGAGTCATGCTGACCGCGTTCACACACACACACACACACAGAATAAGTCCAATTTCAATTAACCATTTTTTCGGACTCAGGAGATCTCAAACGTTTATTTCCGGTGGAAACTCGTTGAAAATCTGATACACCTGCAGTAGGTACATAATTTTTAACAGCATTAAGAGTAAGTAAAAATATTCGTTGTAAATTACTCCATCTACCTGACCAAAATATCTCAAAATCGTAGGAAACTCTATCTGCTATGAAGATTTCGGTCAAGGTCCTTTAACAGCTGCGACTTTACTGTTTTTTTTCTTCAGTTTTCCGTGATCTTGTCAAAAATAATACTTTATTAAACAACTTATTTTAACAATAACTGTACATACATTAGTGCGTAATACTTTACAATACTTTGCGAATTTCAAATATTTTTTCCAGGAAAATTGATTTGGGGGGGACTGGGAGTTCTCAGGTAATAGCAATGTTAAGCTTTCTTAAAACTATTGCTTTCACTTCGCACTGAACTGTTTGTCATAGTAGCTAGATAATATTAAGGTTAAATGCATTGCTAGCATGCCAAGTTTGAAGAAATTCGGTTAACCGGGAGTGTGTAGAGGACTGCTGAATAGGTTTCTGATCTTTCGGAAATTTTTTCGAAAACAACTCCTATTAGTCAAGCTTTCCTGGAGCTGACAGAGTTACTGCTAAACACAAGTTCAGATTTCTGTATCCTTTTGCTCTAAAAAAAACCATTAAGTATAATCTCTATATATTCTCTTTTGTATTTGTAATACTTGTAAGATAAAGTCGTGTGAATGCTTCACATCTTCAGGTTTTATTCCTGTTAAATTTATATCAGAAAGTTTATTAGCTGTACATGATTTTCTCCAATTTGATGCTTGTCTGGTACCGGATCTGAAATGACGGAAATACTTTTAATCAAGGGCTGTTGAGATAAACGGAGTGACTGCTTAATCCCCATAATATGGAAAAAAGGTTTTGCTAGCTTCCTTTATCTATGTTTTATATTATGTATTTTAGGTGTGCGTCAACTGTAGCAAAACCCAGAGACAGTCCTAAACATGAATTATCTCTCTGTAGGGCGGTGTGTATTTTAAGGAATGTTGGTGGTGTCAGTGTAAGTTTTGTTCCTTAATCATGAATCATGTCATCCAATGATGATGATCATTAGTCAACCCGCGGTCTGCCGGAATCTGCTGCTGGGATTAAAGGGAAGTTTCATGGAAGATAAATTTTTTCTGTTTTATCCATAAACTGATATTTAGTTATAACTTTGTGGTTCAATATTGACTGCAGTTAAACAGTACAAATTCCAGTTTCATATAAAATTGTTCGTTTTCATAACAATTGCTTGCATTCAATGAAGGCTACCATAGGAAATCGGACTTGCATATTAGTAGTTAATGTATCGGTCTACTTGGTTTTGAGGAGCCCACAGGCCAATTCACCATCACATAGACTCACTCATAAATTACATATGTTTACATTCATTGTAAACCAAACTTTACAGTTAAGAAAGCCTCAATTAATTGGTTTTTAGTGTGTAGTGGATTTGGTTTTATAATAGCCACTCCTTTTACATGTCTAATATAGCCTAGCCCCACACAGTGTATCATATCTACACTTCATAGACGACACTGCAATTCTCCCACTACTACTATTCCAGTATTCACACGGTAATTATAATGTCCTAAAGATATTATAACCCTTGACTCAATACAAATTCCTCTACTAAATATTTGGTCATTACAAATGTTCTGATTCGAAATTTTAGCAAGACTCTTAAGTAGTTAACTTTTACAATAATGTAACACAATTAATCCCATTCATATAAACAAAAATATGAAGTAGAAGGGGCACTTTGGATCTAATTCAGTTGAATTTCAACAACTTTACTGGGCTATTTAAAATTGAAAATATGAATGCTGAAAACGTGCATTTTAGACATATTATGCGGAACGAATTTCGGAACAGTTCAAATGTGCCAACTACTATAAAAATATGCAAAAGATGGTTATTCTCCTTCACAAGTGACACTGAAACGGTGGTTTACAAAATTTAGGCTAGGAAATTTCGACTGAGAAAATCAACCTGTTCAACATTTGATCACCAAAAATTATCGAACAATTCAGGAGATCGCTAGAGGACTAAATATACTGTAACACGTCAACAGCATTTCGTCACATTAAGAAGTTGAGATATGTTTCCAAGTTTGATGTTTGGGTCCCACTCCTTCTAAGGTGAAAAAGATTCGATACAATGTATTGAGATCAAAAAGCTGGTCATTAGGAAGTGGACACGGTCGATCGACGTCAAAAACTGGCTTGCTCTTAAAACAGTTTTGATGTCAATTTCATGGGATTGTGGGGATGTTATCTTCACGAACTGCTTCAGAACAATGAATTATTAATTCTTCTATTAAATATTTCTTCATTTAGATGAACTGAAGTCAGCCATTCAAAAAACAAGCTGCTTTAGCAAATCGAAATGGAATTTTTTCTAGCAGGACCTCACACATCATGGCAAATTAGGGGGAAACTCAAGGAGCTTACCTCCCTCATCCTTATTCATCCTTATAATCAGATTTTCATCTGTACCGCTCATTAGAAAATCATTAAAATGGAAAGTTACTCACATCTAAAGAACCAATAAAAAAAAAAAATTGTTTCTTTTTTTTAAAGAAAAATCTTTTTTGCTAGAGGGGGGAGATGCAGCTCTTGTCTGATGATTGGGAAAAGGTTATTGATAACGAAGGAAATTATATCATAGATCGAATAAAATTTTGTTTTACATTAAGAGCTTTCATTTTACTTAATGTAATTTATTAATGTCACAGTACCAGAACTTTTGCAATGACTCTAGCTATAAAATTCTCTTATGTTCAGTAATTACCGCACTGTGCTCATCACTGATTTAATAGAAAATAACCAATCACAAGCCCCCCCACAGTGTTTGTACATAAAACTTAGTCGTCCATAAAAATATGTGCTAGTAGGTTTCATATTTAGGGAATACGTATGCATATTGTGAAAGTGTTTTAATTGTGTAAGTGCTATTCATTTTTAGGAGTTAAGTGGACTTGGTCACTTCTTGAGGGATTTCAGCATCCTTGCCCCTAACACATTACGAACATTAACACTGACCATTCACAAAAAAATGCATAGGTGGTTTGGCGTGTGTGCAAGCGCACAGACAAACTGTGTGACCACAAACAGTCTCACTAACAATTTTTCTCATTGTCTATAGACGACTATATTGTGCATACAAAAGTTAACATTTAATGGAGCCACAATTAGAGCTTTCAGGTTGCCGTGGATTTGACTTTACTTATTTGGCTTACTCCTTCTGCAAAATTCGCATCCATTTTGTAATGTAAGACTGCGATGATAGCCTTAGTGACACCAATATCCTTAAGTAGTTGTGTATGTATCTCAAAAACAAAATATCTCAGGAAGTTCAAACTTGGTTTTCCGTCTGGGTACTACCACCGCATCTGAGACGTAGGTTTCGGAAATACTCCATCATCCGGAAGTGCAACTTTATTGATGATTTTTGTGATTTTCTTAAAGCAGCTCCAACAATTTTTGTTAAACTTCGTATTACCATCTACATACATTAAGGAGTAAGTAGTGGGCCCAGTAATGCCAGTCTTTTAGTAGAGTTTGTGAGACAAAGGAAGAAACACCCATCCATCTTATGACAGTTTGTTCCCGTTGTGAGGAAATTACGTTCAGGTCCTTCAGTCGGAATAGGATGTCTGTTGAAGAGCTTAGGCTATTTCCTTGTAAGGGTATTGTCCGATTTGTTCGGACTACGGTGAATCTCTCAGGTGGGTTAGATCTGGTCTGGATTTTTGTTAGACCCGGTTTGTTGTTGTTATCTTTGAAGTAGCTACATGGGTTCCAGGGGGGCTTTGTATAAGGTAGGGTTTGATCCCTTCCAACAGACGAATAATAAAAAAATACTATTTTATGCACATATCTATCACTTATTTCAAACATTTTCTCCTGGAAAATTGACTTTGTGGCGGTTCGGAGGGGAACAGTAGCGTTAAGCTTTCTTCTAAAGTACCACTTAAGACCTGCGTGATTGAGAAGCAGCATTGTTAGAAAAAAATCGGTTAATCGCAAGTGCGATTTTACAGGATAGGTTGTCAGAGCTTTTTGGAATTTTCTCGAACACGACTATAACGAGTTTTCTTAAACTTGGAATACTAACTGCTCAGTTAATAAACCTATCACTTTTATTTGTAACACTTTTTGAAAAATTGGAATCTGGGACGTTCACATTCAAATGATGTGTTTTTACAATATTATTGGCGCTTTCTAAATGTAATTATTATTTTCTTCGGTTGATAGGTTGGCACTTCCCCCCACCTGTATATTTACGTGTGACAAATGAGCAAAATTTGTGTTTCACACCACATTTTTTTTTTTTAAGTCGTAGACACCTTTTCAGTAACCGTTCTTGGGGCTTTCATTTTAGTTGTCGGAACCATATTTTGTGGTCCCATTTCTGATTAATGTGTTTAATTCAAAAGATCATTTAAGCCAACTTTGAATATTTTAATATCAGTTGTAAGCCCTTTATGTCTTCCTTTATATTTTAAAAATCCATATAAGTTAATTCAATTACTAGAAATTGATATAATTATATCCCAAAATCAGAGTCTAATCATTGGAAAGAAATTTCGAGCTGCTAGTAGTTTGAGATCTCCCATTCTCTAATGATTCTTTCTAGTTCATTTTATTTATTTAATAAAGACAATTTATTACTGCAGCAAATTCACAATGTAACAGTATTTTAGGACTTTGTTATCAATTTTCATAGGTGCTAGTTTTGTACTTAACGATCAAATTGGAGTGAGGTATAACTCAGTTTCGTAAAAGATAAGAAAAAGTTATAGCTGCGTGAACACGTGCATTTGGTACGCAGTTGGTGTTGCTCGTATAGGTTTGTTTGTGTTGTTGTTGTTGTCGGGGAACTTCTACTCGGAACTGTGGAATGTTGTCTTAACGCACCGTACGCACACACTCACGCGCTATCGCTTTCTTCACACATACTAACATACGCAGAGCCAGAGAGAGAGAGAGAGAGAGAGCGAATGAGTGAGAAATGCTTCTCCTGGCGCGCTCAGACACATACACATAGACAACATTCTGGTCACTATACACATTCTACTCACACATGACAAACTATACGATGGTCTTGTGTTGTTTACAGTATTAGTACGTTCACCTTTACGTCTGCCTATCCCCACTCTGTGCCCTAACTAATCGTACACAACAGTATGCTGCTGCCTATGTGTGTCCACCCCACCACCTTCTTGTCGGCAGCGCATTCTACCATGTGTGCGTGTATTATTATTGTATTCTGTTATTTATTTTATTTATTTTTTATTTTAACATACTTTTTTTAGAGTATGTTTCTTATAATAAGTGTATATGTGTTATGTGTAAGTACCCGTCATTGATGGTTGTTTTTTGAGGCATAAAAAAAAGTTTAGTGTGGTACATTCACCGAATTCCTCTTTTATTATAATTAAAATTATGACAATTCTAATTGATAATTTCCCTAATGGTAGTGGGGATTATATGGTTTACCTGAATGTGAATTACGTATCTAAGGTTAGGATTTTCGGAGATATTGCCTAGGAAAAACTAGTTTGGGCAGGGTAAGGACCGAGACGTTAAAGAGATGATGGGAATAAAGAAAACTGGGAGTTAAAAATGATGATGTAAGATAGTAAAGAGGAAATTTAGGGGACGAGATTACCTCGGTGGTAACGCACAGGCCTAGCAACGCGGAGTTCCGGGTAGGAATTAGCTATGCTATCCTTAGATTTTCTTGTTCTAGGTGCTTCTACTGCTCATTGTCGGAGACCAGTAGTGCACTGGGAAGGATCCGAACATTAGGTGTAGCTATATGGCCCCAGAGGAACTTTGGATAGCCTAGGGGACAAAAGAAGAAAGTTTCATGGTATGGACATACATGGAGATAGTATCTAAGAAAAGAACAGTTTGGATAGGACAGAAAATATGGTCATATAAGGAGAATAAGGGAGGAGGGGGATTGACCTAATTGAAGGGCTGATTCTCAGATGGACGTAGAAGAGGCGGAACACCAAGAAAGCTCAAGAGCAAGAAAGTAGGAATGACATTAAGGAGAAGTTGGCGGCAAGTGTCCTGCATTAGAGTAATGGATGTGACACTGAGGCAGTGTTGGAAGAGTGCCCTTGTTTCTTCCAGAAGGGCTTATAAATTAGTATTCAGGAAGAAAGAGGCTATCGTGGTATCGAAGAGGCCGATAGTTTAGCAAGTATAGCGCCCTACGACCGCCTATTTGAGCCAGAAATTTTTTGCGGCATCAAATGTGAGGCCATTAAGAACTAGATCACAGGAAAAATCACTCGCTACTGGTGGAGAAGTGTTGCGGAGCAGAGGCACTCCAAATAATTTCTGAAGGGTCCAGGAAGCTCACGTACATTGTATCTCCCCAATAGAGGGAAGAATTGAGCTAAGGAGAATAACTGCAATGATTACATGGCATTGACTCTAAGCATGGAATTGTTTCACTCACCCAATATGGGTCTTGTGGAAGATCCATTTTGTAGAATGTAAAGGCAGGAAGGATGATACATCGTTTTACATTCATTGTGAATGTGTGCATTTTGCTCGAAAACGATTCATAAGATTCAGACAAGAAGAGGGGCATCTATCCAAAGATTGAAAATAGCATTTGCTTTAGTTCTGGCTTTTATCAGCGATATGTGATTGATGAAACTGGGGTGCAAAATATCACAGAGATGAGTAGTAACACAAAAGGTTGATGAAGGAAAATATTTTAGGGGCAAGGAGGTTAGATGAATGAGATAAATTATAAATAAATAATACAAAAACGAAAAATACTATAAAGGTCCTTAAATATCAGAAATGAAATTGGGCTGGTGTTGAAATGTGAATGTAGTAGACCTGTAGACTCAAAAAAAGTGATAAACTGGTTCCAGAAGGGGTAAATGTGGTAGTCACCAGGGAAGAGTTGGGAAGATGATTTTGTGGAAGTTGCAGTAAAGTCTAGATTTGGAGAAAATTGTATCCATTTTATGTTGGAGATATCAAGCAAAGAAAATGGTTTTAGTGTTTTCCACCACATTTTGATCCACAAAGAGCCTACAAGTAAAAGAAGTCTAGTTTAAATGAGCCTGTAATATAAGTAGGTGATGCTTGTTCATCTTTAAAAGTTCTCCCTAGCTGTCCGTTATTCTTCCAATGTTTTAGTAAATACAACAACGTTCTCCGATGTACAGACAGACAAGCATTACGACTACTAGTAGTAGAAGTAATAGGCCGCCCCTATACAGTTTAGTTTTTTGTTTTTTGAATGAAGGCTTGTTTTGTGTATGTGTGTGTGCAACGTCATATTATCTTCTATACTTCCCGCTCTTAACTCACTAAGTTACTTATCTGCACCTCTGTACGCGCTCTTCACGTGTTTATATGTATGGTATGTAAGTGTGTAGAACTCTCCTCCTGCCCCCTACTGCACTATGTTGTTTTGTTTAGAACGGTCTGTAAGAATTCCTGCTGTTGTTGTGGACTGTGTTTTGTTACTACTCCTATTAAACTTCTTTTTATTGCTACTTTCTTATATGCATCATCCTTAATTCTACATCATTTCATCCTTATCGTCAACCTTAAAAAACATGTACTTTCTCCCAGTCTATCGGCCTCTTTCTCTCCTTTCTCTACATCCCCATCTCTAACGCCCTGTTAGGTTACGTATAATAGCGTCACTTTACAAATATATTTCTACATATGTCACGCCTACATCCTCGTAATTCTGTTTAGTATATACATATGTTCTGTTGTAATTCTGTTTAGTATACGTATGCCCATTGTTTTACTTTTCCTCCTGGTAAGTGCGATCATGTCAAGTTTTCGAAATTGAGTTTTTACCGGAAATATATATTTTTTCAGGTCCCTTGCGTACGGAATAGCATATATATATATATATATTATTTTGTGTGTGTGTGTGTGTAAACAATAAATTGAGTTTTTACCGGAAATATATATTTTTTCAGGTCCCTTGCGTACGGAATAGCATATATATATATATATATTATTTTGTGTGTGTGTGTGTGTAAACAATAAATTGAGTTTTTACCGGAAATATATATTTTTTCAGGTCCCTTGCGTACGGAATAGCTATATAGAGATAGTGTGTGTGTGTGTGTGTGTAAACAATAAATTTTTACCGGAATATATAATTTTTTCAGGTCCCGTTGCGTACGGAATAGCATATATATATATATATATTGTTGTGGTGTGTGTGTGTTGTGTAACATAAATTGAGTTTTACCGGAATATATAATATTTTTTCAGGTCCCTTGCGTACGGAATAGCTAATATATATATATATATATTATTTGTGTGTGTGGTGTGTGTGTGTGTGTTAAACAATAAATTGAGTTTTTACGGAAATATATATTTTTTCAGGTCCCTTGCGTACGGAATAGCATCATATATATATATATTATCGTATATATATATATAGTGTGTGTGTGTGTGTGTGTGTGTAAACAAAAATCGCAAGAAGCTCCATCTTGGTATTCCTACTACCGCATCTGACCCGTACATTTCGAACAAAAGTTCTCAATCGGAAGTGCCACTTTATAAACTTTTTTTTTCAGATTTTCGCGATTTTGCGTAAACGATTAAATTTTCTTTAAACTTGGTAACTCTTTAGACACATAAATACCTATCACTTTCAATTGAAACATTTTCCTGGGAAAAGTGATTTATGGTCCTGACACCTATTTAATATACAATTACCAAGTATTACTGGCATCCAGTATAGAGTGCTAACTGGATAGTTTCTCTCCTTTTACGGCACATTGCTAAACCCAATTTCTTCGGCTCATATTTTTTTATAGTTTAAGATTTTCACAACTGCAGAACTTGTGCCAAAGTATATCGTGCGGCCCTGTGTGCTTCTATTGGCAAGTCTTTGAGAGTGGTTTGGTGGATTTCATGACAGGATAATTATGAATAAAACTTTAGATATAAAAATTAATTTATTAATTATCAGGATATGGTATTTATTTAATTAATTTTGTATTTATTGGAATTTATTTAATTAATTATCAGGATATGGCTAGAGAGGGAGGGAGGCTACAGGTTGTAAAGGAAGCGAACATTCACTGTGATTTATGTAATCCAGGAATTTGAAGTGAACGTGGTTTTGTGTGTTGGATGCTTCATACAATTCAAATCATCCTTTGCCCATATGAGACTTATCGAATTTTAATTGTGCCTTTTGTGTAATTGTAAGTTTTATAAGCGTTTGTCTGGGTTAGTTTCTTTAACTTTCTGTTCAGTTCTTTCTGTTCTGTTAAGTCAAAGATAAGCGGCATTTATCTTGCATGATGGCTAGAAAAGAAATATGTTTAAAATATATGGAAAGAAAGGGGTGGCTCAGTATCCGCTAGAGACAGACCAGCTATTAGGGTACTTCGCTCCGCCTAATAAACTAGAAGATGGAGACCAAACTTTATGCAGTAATTATATTAATTATTATTAATATTATTTATTTATATCCTTATTATTAGATGCTAATAATATCAATATTTTGTTTACTTTATCTAGTTACCGAATGTAGGTCTATTTCAGGATATTTTAGCGGAGTTATTTATACTATATCAATTATAAAATTATTATTTGTGGTGGTGGTTGGTTCCGCAGAGCTGGAAAGCATCAGAGACATTTTCCGTGGTAGCCTGCTTCATTTACCGAATTTACATTCCGAATTTACATCACAGACTGTCGATTCGATGGCTGGAGCTATCCCAAAAAGTAACGCAATATTTCATGGGCCACGGGAAGTTCACTTCTAAGCTCCATGAACTGGGATTGAAAGATCCCCGAATTGTGAGTGCGGTGAGCGAAACACGGTGCATCACTTTTTCTTTCGGTGTCTCTCCTCGACGAGGCTAGAATCCAAATGGAATTCAAGCTGAAAAGAAGGGGAGAGAACTGTCCAGGATTGTAAAGAACTGACAAAAAATGCCCAGAATTTTAAAGACTTTTGAGTTTGCTCGAGACGTAGCGGTTGAACGAAGGACTAGACGGATAAGTAGAGGTCCGCCTCCCCATGGCAGGGACGTAACTTGCCTACTGCGTAGGCAAGGCCAAGTGACCACAGCCACGGTTTTGGCGCTATGCGCTAGTTATGGTGGCTAGGAATGTGTGAATAATAATAACAATAATAATAGTCATTATAATAATAATGACTATTTTAGTCAGTAATTCACAGTAATACTGCTTACCTCCAACGTAGTTTTGCGGACCAGCCTCTTCTGAGGATTACAGTATGCTAATGTTGTAGAAAGACGACAATTACAATTTTTTAAATGTTGTTAAGCTTGCCAGTCAATACTCCAGACAGTTTTGTTAGAGTTGAGACGGGACGCTTCCATGTTATATGTAAACTATTAAAACGAACTCTTCGATGGTGGAGTAAGTTACTGGAAATGTCTGAGGAAAAATTGCCTAAACAATGTTATAAGTTATTGCAAATAATGGATTTTAAAAGTGATCGTTCCAATTGGATTGCAAATAATGGATTTTAAAAGTGATCGTTTCAATTGGGCAAATGAAGTAAGAGTAATTCTAAGAGAACTTGGAGCCAAAAATGTATGGGATTGCCAAAATTTAAAGAGTCTCATTGACACTATAAAGAATCATTATTTAAGTAAAGATATAGAATTTATATTGAACTCTTCATTTAATAAGTACTTTCGTAGAGTCAGTAACCTTGGAATACCAGAAGCCTATCTTTATTATAATATAAATTTATGTAAACTTAAATTGATTTCCCAATTGAGAATGGCAGGCAAAAAATAGGACTATTGTAAATAGGGAGAGAATACAATTTAATAAAGATGTATATTGTAGATGTTGTGATACAGGTGAGAAAGAAGATCTGCCTTACTTTTTGCTAACTGCCCCCAGCCCTTTCTCCTTATAGAGCAATATACTAGACCAGTACATTACAAGTAATAATATGCCGGAGAATCTTGAAAGTATACTATCTGATTTAGATATTAATAAAATTAACAATATATATATATTTGTAATTAATAGTTTAAAATTTATGAAATTCATGTTGGCATAAGATATTAGAAAGTCATTCTATTTGGAAATAATTAAGTATATATGTTTTATGCTGTCTTTGTTACTTACTATTGTCAGATCAAGTATTCAAAAAGTTTGTGATCTAATTTTGTTTATTCATTTATTTTTGGTACAATTTGAAATTCAGTTTTGTTTTTTTTCTCTGTTTTTAAATATCTATTTGCTGAAAGATATTTAATTTAATTTTCAATGTTTATATTTCTTTTTGTAACAGTTGATATATTTTATTTATTTATTTTTTTTTACCCACTCACTTGCTATGAATGTAAAATTCTAAAAGCAATCATGATGTTCATTCAATAATTACCTTTTATTATTTTTTTTTGTTGAGGTTTTGTCTGTTTCACCTAGTTCCTGTCAAACACTCCATTTTTGTCTGTCTTCTGCGTCTTCTTCTATTAAGACTAAACCCTATCATGGCTTCTGTCATACGTCTGTCCATCTTGTTCTGGATCCTCCCTCTTTTCATTTTCTCCGCTGTATTGTCCAAATCATTTTAGCTGTTATATTTCGATGGCTTGAAGAACGTCTGCAATGGCTTGAAAAACGTAAATATAAATTATAATTTAATGTAAATCGTACAGTCAGATATCAAGTAGTCAACACACACTTCTTTCCTTGACCCATAATTTATTATTATTATTTTGTTTTTCCAATATATATTAATTTTTTTATAATAGCTTTCAAGATCCTTTTTCCGAAATATAATCATGTTTTACTAGTTCCCATAGAAATAAGATAATAGATATCGCAATTCAAAATAACATTTTTGGGTCGGCCTCAGTCATACAAAAAACTATTTTCAGATATTCATTCGATTAATACTAGCCGACCAGTTTTGCATTATTTTTAAATTTACAATTTTTATATATAAAATATTTATTATTTTTCTTGTTAGCGAAACAGTTTGATATTAATTCAGTCATTAAGTCAAACAACTCATGTTTATCATTTGAAAAACTTTAGGGTATTTTACCTATCCTAGTCAAGATCTAGCTGAGATTTTTTAATGGAAACTCACAGATTGGAACTTCCTTTAGTTCAAATCTATGCATTTACATAGTTTTAACAAACATTCATGGATATTTTGCCTATGAGATTGGGAGACTATTATTACTCAATGACCCTCTTTAGCCAAATTTTCTGCTTCTTCATTTCCGTTCCTACAAATGTGTTTTCACCCAATTTAAAATAACATTTCCAACATTCTAGATAAGATTATTTTTCTTCTTGCTACTTCCGGTACAATTTGGTGATTGAATTTATACTTCACTATCAATCATTATCTCAATTTGGTTGCTATTTCCTAGTCTGTCCTCAGAATTCTTCCCCCACTTTCAATACTTATAAAATTATAAACAATAGATATGTTCTAAGAAAAAAAATGATTGTTTTTCTGAATGCATAAAATAATTATGTTGTAAATAATATCAACTAAGATTAAGAAAATTAAAATCGACTAACCGTGTGCTTCCTGAACTTGCCCCGGGAATGAGAGATTTCCCTTTGAAGTGAAAATTGTGGTGTTTAGATATCTGTTGGGTTATAATCTCCTCACTTATGATATTGAGGAATACTGAAGAACAATGTTGAGGCTTGGAGAGGGTGTCATAGCTAAGAAAGGGGCATTACTAGCGCCTGAGAGGTTAGCCGTTTTTGTCTCTAAGGAAGATGTACTATCTGGTTTGGTAGATCAACCGTCATTCATCTTGTGTAATATCTCTAGTGTGCAACACTCACACCACTTTCCTTTCCTGCTGTACAAATGACTAATTTTTTTTTTACACTTGGAACTTTACTCATTTGTTCTAACATTTAACGTAAGGGATAAGTACGACCCCCAGGCAGGTAGAAGAAGTGTGATTACATTATAGTCCGGTAGACAACGCCAAGAAAGTTGAACAAACCAAATAACATTTGTTTAATGCTGCCAACTCCGCAGTACTACCTAAAATCTTACCTTTTTTTCGGAAAAATGTTACACATAAAAGTGATATCTCCCTTTGTAGTTAGCATTTAAATTTTAAATACGTGTATATTAATGTTATATAGCTGGCCTAAGCATGTACGTAGTACTGGAGTGGTACTTTACATGAGAGATTAATGTAATGTACCCCCAGAATTCCTAAAAATTCATTTTTCCCAGGAAAATGTTTCAAACCGTGTCAGATGCGACCATTCGCTTAAATAAAAAAAAATTCTACTCAGGGGACTTCAAAACATATATTTCCGTGAAAACTCGGTTTCTAAAATTTGACACGATCTAGGAGAAGAGAATGTAAAAAATGGTGAATGTATTACATACTTTTTGCGGGAATGGCGGGGAGATGGCCGGATTTAATCTATTTTGTAACAATTTAACTTCGCAAATCCAGAGGCAAACTTTAGCTCAACTACGTGCACATACGCGCACGCACACAACACACAGACTGAACGCCCTTCACATGTACACATACTGACATTGAAGGAAACCACAATCGAGGAGGCAGTGGATTTGGCTTCAGAGCCACACCCTTTACACCATCCAACATAACCCAAACGAAACCTCATTTCCTTAATCAAAATGGTCGGCATTAATATTAAATGAATAATAAGATCTAAAATTTAATGAATCTTTTGCTTTAT
Organism: Triatoma infestans; assembly: GCA_011037195.1. Lineage (NCBI taxonomy): Eukaryota > Metazoa > Arthropoda > Insecta > Hemiptera > Reduviidae > Triatoma > Triatoma infestans. The sequence goes on from JAAEAF010000343.1 coordinate 380,370, forward strand.
GAAAGACATACACTCATTGGTATTTAGCAGAGCTTCATTATTATACTAACGCAGCCAATAATAAGAGATTAACCAATAAGAAGACCTCTGAGTGGGTAATTTGTGGGACGGGTATAATACAAGGTGGTGGTGTGGACCCACCTGTTGGTATGCCAAATTGGCGCAGAGCAAAAGTTTCCCACACTCTGGGCTCTATATCCAGTGTGAAGAAATAAGGACTACAAAGATTTCTTCTCTTTTTTTTTTCTATATTTATTTATTTATTTATTTTTTAATCTTGGAAGGGTGTAACAAGAGTGAGTGCGAGGCGGTAATGTAGTTGTGTGAAAGGAGAAAGAGAGCGATCGAGTGAGAGAATGCGCCGTGGTGTTGGTAACCATGACAACGGCGGCGCGCCAAGTTATGGTGGCGGTGGCGGCATTTGTTCATCCCCCCACTATTTTCAGACTTCGTATTTGTGCCTGTTATGGTTGGAGGTTAGTGGGGGGCTGAGAGTGAGAGAGTGTGTGAGAGAGACCCAGTGTGCCAAGGTCCGCCACACTGTGGTCCCTCGGCTGGATGGTGGGGGGCGCTGTACGGTCGGCGATCTGCTGCGTAGTACACTGGCCTCCAGTCTGCCTCGTTCATGTTATACGGCGCTGCAACGTTCTTCGCTTGTTTTTCTACACAGCTTTCCATTTTTCTCCAGTCTTATTTATAATCCGCAGTTCATTTTATTTCTTTTAGTTTTACCCCCTTTTTTTGTTAATCAATGCTTAACAGTTAATGAACAAATCCGTGACTCAAATCACTTGTTTCTTGTAAGATTACTCTTTTTTAATTTAGTGTCAGCGATTTTAAAACAAACCAAAACATAGCATGGAATTAATGGAATACAAAGTTCTCCGTATTTTACAGGTTAGTAGTGTTTTACTAATAATTTCAACATAATATCCTTTAATCAAATTAGTAACTATTTTTTTGAAATCAAATCATTGTCCGCATTCTTCTTCCCGCCCATTCTTCTTCCTGGTACCTGATTTTTCCCCCACTCCCCTTTTTCTATGCTCTCAGTTCTTGAACTTGGTTCATGATAAATCCATCATCAGTTTTTTTTTTTTATAATTATTATTAATAAATATACACATGTACATCCAAGATTCAGCACCCTATTGCCTGCCGCGCACGATCCAAATTGGTTATTACGTAGTGGCCTTGCCCCTTTTATACCCAGTCATTCAGTCAAGGTTTGTTACTACGGTTTTATCATATTTTTTTATTTCTTTTAAGAATTATATATATATATATATATATCCATATTTTTTCGGGGTTTTTCTTTTTAAAAAAAAATAATAATCTCGTTTCTTATCGTTGGTGCTTCGCTGCGAAGATGTTTTTGGCCAACCCACCACCATCTCTTAAATATCCTAGAGAACTCTTTAATTTTTTTAGTATGGTAAATATAAGCAAATTGGTACAATGAAATTAGTACGTTTGTTTAATTGACAGTTCGATTTCAGTCCCAGAAACTTAGAAGCAAACAGACTTGAAGCTCCTGGATGGAAAGTTGTGGCAGCAGTCGGAGATTTGTTTTCTGAACAGCGTAACTTGGAAGCAAAAAATTGTAATACATTTCCGGGGAAAAACATTAATTTGGAATAGAAGTTCAGCATAACAAGCTGGCGATCAAGTTAACGGTGGAATAAAAAGAAAACACTTTCTTAAATAAACGTATAAACACCTGTGCAAGCCACTAGAACTAGGGAGAGTTAAACTGGCGCGCAAATGCATCCGTAACAGTTTTGCGCTCGCGCCATACACTGTAGGGTTTTTTATTTTTCATGTATAATCGTCTGTTAGTAGAATGTCTTTGCCCTTTACATTTTACCCCACACATAGCGTTTATATTCTTTTTTTTTTGAAGTATGGAGGAAACAGTTTTTGTTTTTGGCGCGTTATTTACTAGTCTGTCATTGTTCATGATTGGCTACCATAATTCACCCTTCACCTACATGTAAAAAATATTAATCCAATCAAAATTAATCTTGAAAACTTAATAGTTTAATATTTAATTGAATCAATACAATTACGATTAATAATTTTTTTTGATAAAAATGGAATTTAAGTTTTCATTAATAATACATATGTTAGATTGGTGGGGGTATCCCCCCTTAAAACAATTTTTCCAATGAAATGTTTGAGATAACCACTTTAAGTTTAATGAAAAACGTTGGATCGGTTTCCTATACCAGTCTATAAAGTAGTATTACCGGTTAACCAATTATATTCAACTTTGGAATTCCTGCAGATTACTAATGTCTCTTAATGTGATGGTGTAGATGATAGTAACATCAATTGCAATAAGTGATACTTTAGAAGAAAGATTAAACGTTGCTGCTCCTCCAGACCCCCCCCCCCACGGACACCCCTGAGTGAAAATGTAAAAATCACAGGATACTCAAAGTTGACAGCCTTTAGTTACCCCACTACCGCATTTCACATGATCAACATTTCAGGCAAAATCCATCAACCGAATGATTTTTTTTTTTCAGTTTTTCAAATTTTTCGAAAATGATTGCAACGATTTTCTTGAAAGTTACAGTTAGTCTGTACCCCATTTACACATGTAAATATCTCTCTATTACTTTTATTTGAAACATTTTTTCGGGAAAATGGATTTTATGGGAGGCTGGCTGTAGGGGGGGGGGACAGTAATGTAAACATCAAATTCAGTGTGCTATTATTATAACCAGTTACTTAATAATAATATAAATTAAAAGAATAGCTAGAATTCCAAATTTGAAGTAAATCGGCTAACCGGAAGTGTGATTTTACAGAACGGGTTTTTCAGTTTTTTTGGAATTTTCTGGAACTTGGAACACTGACGGCATGGTATGGAGCTATCACTTTTAGTTCAAACATTAACAACAAAAAAATCTGGTGGTGAAATACTCACACAACTTTCTCTTACTCTATCAGCTTTCGTATTTAAAATTGACAAACATTACTAAATTCCACAGAAAACTCAAATTTCGATATTCCTAATTTGAATTCAAAACCATAAACCGGAAGTGAGACAACAGAATTTTTCGTGATATCCCCCCCAGATTTGCTTTCAATTTCGATTACTGTTTGCACCGTAAATGTCATTATTTTTATTTGAAACATTTTTCCAGGAAAATCTTGTTATTATTAGGGGTTGTGAGGGGGCAAGCTTTCCTGGAAAATACTATTTCATTACCTAAATGTCAGTGGAACACCCATTCCGCCAGCTGACCATGTGCGTAATGCGATCATGGACTATTCTTCGACAGGAGCCTGCCTGAAACCCTCCTCATTCACGGCGGCTCAAACGCTCTGAAATCAAAACACGTTTTTAGACATCTCTCCAAACCTACTCGGCTCAAACTTATCGCTTCCCAACAAAAGACTTCTTCCAACAATAGACATCTTAACACCATAATCTACTAAACGGACTTAGCTGTATGGAACTTTTAATCTGAACCGCATCCAAACTGTCTAGTCCAAAATCCTTAGCGTTATTGCTCTCCCTTCTATGTAACCACCTTTATCCAGCCAACCGATCCCAATAATTTGCGGCAGGGCCAAGGCGTTTGGGTCTCCAAGAAGGGAATGATAGAGCTTGGAATCTGTTACAAATGGATCTGACCAAATGTTCAAATTTCATATACCCGTTTGGGTATCTTATCAATCAGGGATTACATTAGAAAAGTTCTGATTAAAATTCCAGTACCAGTCGGATTATACATGTGATTAGTACGTAAAATAAAATTACTTTTTATTTACCAAAAAAATTTCAATTTTCCTGAGAAAATCGCTTTTAGAGTTGTTAGTGGGAGTGGCGGGAAGGGGGCGGCAGTGACGTTAAGAGCCACTATATATAGTTCCATTTATTAGTATATTATACTGTATTTACTATCTTTTATATAGTAATGATAATGAGAATTAAATGTGTGTTCCCAAAATTCTGTGTTTGAAGAAATCTGGTGGTAACCGGAATTGCGACTTTTTCGTTTTTCCTTCCTTTCCCGAGACCTGTCACTTTCCTTTCCCGAGACCTGTCACTTTCCTTTCCCGAGACCTGTCACTTTCCTTTCCCGAGACCTGTTACTTTCCTTTTCCGAGACCTGTCACTTTCCTTTCCCGAGACCTGTCACTTTCCTTTCCCGAGACCTGTCACTTTCCTTTTCTGAGACCTGTCACTTTCCTTTCCCGAGACCTGTCACTTTCCTTTCCCGAGACCTGTCACTTTCCTTTTCCGAGACTTGTCACTTTCCTTTTCCGAGAAAATAGAATTTATTGGTATAAGTGACTGCAACTTTACGCTTCCCTCAGAAGCGGTTATTATATCACAGATTAGGATACCCCTCCCCCAAATTGGAGGCTAGATAGAATACATTTTGTGTTTCAATAGAGAATGGCATGTGAGTGTTTCACACTAGATTCTATTGTAGCTTACTCTTTAGGTATCAGTGTGTAAGTACATAGAAGGTGTTTGCCTCGGAGTTAAAGCTAACTCCACGTAAATTTCAAAGTAATTGCTTACATCAGCAATCTGTGCAGGCCATTTTGTGTAGATTGTGAATGTTCGGTGTCAGGATTGGTTGTATTGTTCATGCTGTGGTAGGCTGGGACACCCCCGCAAGGGAGCAGCGCCAAGGCCTCCAAAGTAGGGTGGGCTAGTAAAATGTTGCCACCTTAATTAAATAAAGTTTAAAGTTTGGATTAAATTAAATTACTAAAGTGTATTAAAAAATAATATTACAGTAAAGTAGAAGATTTTTAAATTAAATATCAGAAAACATAACATAATTGTGTTCAACTTTATGTTCTACTACCCTTACTAAGTGTAACCTTCTCCTTTTCTATAAAAACAGTCACGCTACTGTTTTTAACCAGCTTTTATATTGTCTTTAAATCGTTTCTAACCGTTGTAGAAAAAAGTATAGTATTTAACGTGAGAGTAGTCGTTTTAGGACTCTGGTTCAGTTGCGATACTCGCCTGCTGCGCTCATGTGGTCAAACATGAATTCAAGTGTAAAAAGTGGCCCTTAATTCTCCACTCAAGTAAATAACTATTTTTAATATAAAAGGAGAATTAAAAAAAATTATATGAAAGCAAATTGAATTACGTAACATCTCTAATCAAAGTAATACATATTAACAGTTCAAATTTCAAAACAATTTCATTCATTAACAGATTCTGTTTACTTCTGATTAATACGATTATTTTTTTCGTCCATTTCCTTTTTATCTGTATCCCTTCCTAATGTTCTATTGATATACTATTTTTCTCATCATATTTCTTTAGCAAAAAAAAAAAAAAGAAGAAATTAATTTCTTTTTTATCAAACATCCGGCCAAAAATTAATAATACACACACACCACACACACACACACACATATATATATATATATATATATATATATAATCCCAATAGAGCCACAACAGATTTTTTGAGCAACAGTGGATTTGGTGGATTGTTGCTCAAAAAATCTGTGGTGGCTCTTTTGAGCGTCAGTCTTTGTAAATGTTATGTCAATTTTCTTGTAAGGGAGAGATTTAAGTCGGCTGAGCATTTCCATGAGGATGCCCCGGATACGAACCAGTCCAGTACACTCCCGTTAGATTTAATTCTTTCTTCGAGCCTCTACCCGGCCCAATGTCCGGTGATCGACAGTGTTGTTTGTGACTGGAGAACATTGCTCGTATCCCGGGCAGAACACTAAAAGTCTCCGGAGGCAAAATAGATCTTTGCTATCCTTAGATTTTGTTTTTTCTAAGAGCCTCTGCAGCTCACTGCCCAGTGCTGGATGTGACTAGAGAACACTCCTCGGAGGCCGGGCAGTGAACTGAGATGGCTCTAGATCTTTCAAGTGAGGGAAAAATATAAATTATTATTTTAAATGAATGTATGATATGGGCAGCTGTTAGAGATGATTAAACTCAATTAGTGAACTCATGAAATACCTCTGCGAGGGTCAACATGTGCATGCTTTGGATGTCAGTAAAAACACTGTTCTTTTCCCGTTCGGTTGGGAAACCTGCAGCGATCCTGAAGTTTTAGGGAAGAAAATTTTTGTATTCGTTTTGAAGTAAATTCCAAAAAGTGGAAAACAATTTTGGAAATTCGCACTTGTAAAGAATGAATTCTTTCAAACTTATAATATTATATTTAATTCTCAGTATTATACGTATATTCAATAGAACCGTATACCATATATATTAAATTGGTATGTGATGGAAACATTTCATCGATTTCCGATTAATTCGTTTTTACTTTCTGTTATTGCTGTGAAAGGAAGGTATTGCGATTGGGGAAACCTTCGTTCCAAAACCAAGACGGAATATCATGTTTGAACTGGCAACGTATACTTCCAGTGATAACTCAAAGTTCGAAAATTGAACACGATCGGTGCCGTGTACAGCAATAAGAAAAGAAAGTATTTGAACATTTCTAATGGAGCACATGCGCTTTAAACTATACATTATAAAGAATAAGTAAACAGTAAGTGTATTGTAGCGGTGGGAGAACACTGTGGGAGCCACCTTATCATATTGTGTTTTAGAGGTTTCACTCACTGCCTGATAACAAAACTCTTAACCATACAAACAACACACTGGTTCCCTCCTTGTGCTCTTTACCCATCCCCACTTTTTGTTGTTTAGTTTGCCCCAATTTATACATAATATATAATATCATATAAAATTTGATGATAAAACTAGAGTGGGGAGTGTTGGATTGTAAATATAAAATTTATCAGTCTTTCTATTTACGTAACACCTTATCATTAAAACATTCACATATTCCTACTACAATATTCATAATTTTCTCTCCCTCTCTCTTAGCTGTCCCCCCCACTCCCATTCTTTGTAAGTACTATGTACTCTCCCGCTTGTGTTTATTCTTGAACATTTCTCTGTCTGTACGCAAATTCTAAAATTAGAAATCTCTTTCTCACTTTCTTATGTTTCTAGTAAAATTTGTATTGTTTCTTTTTTTAAAATTTCATCGATTTCCGATAATTCGTTTTTACTTTCTGTTATTGCTGTCAAAGGAAGCTCTTGCGATTGGGGAAACGTTTAGTTGTTCGCTTGCATAACATATAAATAAAAGTGCGTGAATTATAACTTGTTTACCTTAAGTGCCACACATTGTCTGACAGCGCGCCATCTGCCTCAAAACCCATAAAACTTTTAAATCATTTTTAAAATCATTGAAATCAAAGTGAATTACGTTAATATCAATATTGGAATAAATGCAGTAAGAATTCTCCAACTTGAAGACCTGTTTACTTGTCGGTTGATGAGGATGGGAGTTCAAAAGTTATCTTCAAATTACATTTTCCACAATAACTGTGTTTGTTTAGTTTCCTCATTAAAACAAAATCTATTATGAAACACTTACAGGACTTTCCCTTAATACAATACAAAATACAACTAATTTAAACTTGAAATTTTATACATTGGAGGTAATGGCCGACTGTAGTCACACCCAATCCTGGTAGAAGGTGAATTGTTACATTGTAGTCCACAAGCCAGCACCAATAATATTTAACTTACATATATTTAAACTCCAGATTCCTTACAAACCCATAAAAATCGATTTTCCAGAAAGTATTCCAAATAAAAGTGACAGGATAGAACGTAACAGTGCATTTCCAATATTCAAAGTTGGTTTTTCAGATAATCCCCCTCCCCAAAATCAATTTTTTTGAAGTTGCATTTGTGGGATAACCAATTTTCTTCATATTTTGAATTCTAGTAATGCTCCTTAATATTTATATAGGTGGCAGTGTACTGAAATGCTACTTTACAGTAAAACAAAACGTTGCTGCTTCACCAGAAACCCACAGAAATCAATTTTCATGAAAATGTCAAACCAAAGTATGTGTGTAGTAGCCATACAAATTTTAAAGAAAATCATTGCATCCATTTTTGAGAAAATCGTAAAAAAATAAAAATCATTCTATAAAGTCATATTTTGATTGCTGGATGTTGACCAATACCTTAATTGTCAGATCCGGTGGTGGTACATAAACTGAATATCAAGTTTGAGCTTCCTGCGATTTTCTATTGTTTGAGATATTGTGTTCTCTCTCTCTCTCTCACACACACACACACATACTATTCCCCCAAGCAAAATTTTTTTTGAAAACTTAATTTCAAAAATTAGTGAAACTAGAAAATAAAAACACTAATAGAAGTATGGATATTCAGTAAAGAAATGTTTAAAATACTAGTGCAGTATCAAATAAGAATATAATAATGTTGCAAGATAGATAATTGCTTTATATGTATGTTGCGAGTATAATGACCTGTCTGAATGAGTATGAGGTGTTCAGTATAATTTTGTCTCGCCTCTCACTACTAAGTAATATGTAAAGTTATGAGAAATAAAAATTATATGTTGTATTTGGAAACAGGAAAAAATTTGATGTACGAACACACTATAATATGCACATTAAAAATATGTACTTATAATATGGCAGTATCGGATGATCGTTTGCCTAAAATAGTGGCTAAAGAGGCCTTGAAATATAATAACTCCTGGTTCAATGAATGGTGTAAATTGGCAAATATGGTGGGCGGCGAATTGGACAGGAAATTTGTATCTACTGTAAGGTGGACAGATCAGATGAGAATCATCATTGATGAGTATATTAAGGAGTTTAGGGACGAGTTGTTAGTCAGTGTATCGGCAGCGGAATATCATCTCATGTACAAAAAATTAAATGTAATAGAAATTGATTATATGAACGACCTGTAGGCATGGATTTTATGCAAACTTTTATGCAAGGGAGGGAACTTTTTAATTTAAATTATAAACCTTGGTTAGAAAGGATTCACTTATGTTCGTTATGCAGTCCAAATGAGAATGAAACAACTTATCATTTTTTGGCCACGTGTCCAATATTGGGTTTTGTAAGGAAAAAATATTTTTAAACAAGAGGAAATATATCGAAATGAGATGTAGTTACGGCAATATTGCATATATTTTTACGGAAATGAGGTGTTCAGTTTAGTTTTGACTCGCCTCAACGAAAATAGATTTAAATTTAATGATTGAAATATTGAATGGAAGAGATTTTGAGAATCTCTGTAACTAAATAAAAGAGGCTGTAAGGTATAGAGAAATGTTAGTTAAGGAATTTATTAGCAATTAATTAGTGCATAAAGGTGATTACAAATTGATTGCTGGTGTAAACACTTTTAAAAATGAAGTATTTTAGTTTATTTTTTCTTATCTTATTTATATATTATGTTATATATAGAAGGATAGCCAAACTCCTGACAGACGGCTTATTGTGTTTTGTAAATATTTTGAATAAAAGATGTAACAAATATTATAATAAACATATGTAATAAGAAACAAAGCGCTCGGCAACTAGGAACTAGTTAGGAGCGCAGTGTTGCCACCGCTTTCCAAAAGTAATAGTTCTCACTATTATTGTTTTAGTTTGTGTTGCAGCACCTGTACGAATGTGATGGTCGTGAATAGTTTTCGAAATTGAATATTCACCGGTAAGAGTCCTCTGAGTGTGAAATAAACGATTATCACAGTGTGTCAACGAATCAAATATCACAAATACAAAAATAGTAGGAAGTTGCAACTTGATTATTCCATTTATCAGTGGAATAATGGCAGCCCATCTGTCTCAAACCTCTTGAACAAAATCTTAACCTCCTAAATATTTTTCTGTAAGTTCGATGTTGTGGGCCAGCTGGCACATAAAATTGAGTACGAAAAAATTGTTTATATTTAATATACATACATGATCGATATCTTATAAACAGATAAAATCCAACCTCTACCTTGCAAGTGATGGTGATAACATTCCCTAAGTTCGGGGTCTGCCTCCGTTTGGAGGTGGTGAGTTAAGGAGGAGGGTCTTGAAGCCGTTGAGAAAGCAACCCTTCTAGGAGATGGGAAACCAGAATCAATGCCCCTGATGCTCCAGGTTGGGGGATTGTTGCCTGGGCTCTGGCTGGCTACTCCATGCCAACAGAAAAATAATTCGTACGGCTTTCATACCCAACAGCAATAAAAAAAAAGGCTGCAAGGAACCAGCATTGATATTATAATGCTAAACCTGAAGGAAAAAAAATAAACTTGCTCGAAATAATTTGCCAACAAGTGGATTTGAAGTACTGTTGATAAAAGCGCTGCTTTACTTGGTCTAATGAAAATCCCAATCAGGTGCTCTGCTAGGGAACATTCAGGCTTTAAGAAAATTTGTCAATTAAAATTGTGACTTGAATAACTGTAGTAAGAGACGGTCACGTGAGTGTTTCGCACTACTAGATTTTTATCATTTCAGCAGCCTGAAAAAAGATATGTAATGCCGCGCTATAATCGGGTGCACAGAAAAGCGTTTTTTAATTTTTGCGCAAGAAATAGAGCAAAATCATTTTTTTTAGTAATTGCGCGTTATTGTATACTGAAACATCTGCTATGCGTATAAATAAAGCGTCATCGAGACTAGATAACAAAGAGATAAGCCTATCTCATCTAATTTCCCTTTTTTTTTTATTGTGTTGATGCAAAGAATAAAAGGAAATAGTTTATATTAGGGGATTTGTAAGAGGGATAACAGTCTACTATGGGAATCTGATTATGTTAGGATTTTTGGTTTACCACAGTGGTGTGTGTGTGTGTGTGTGTGTGTGTGTGTGTGTGTGTGTGTGTGTATATGTATGTACACTCCGTTCCACCAGAGAGACTCCGGACCTAATCCGAAGTGTTGCGGGCAATTTAGTAGAGGATTTTTCTCTGGTCGGGATCTACCCTGGGATTAGATTTTTCTCCCCTTTTTACTGTTTTTTTTTTTTTTTTTTTTTTTTTTGTATACTTTCTCCCACTGTTGGTAAAAAAGAGGCTTTCATTGCGATCGTGTCAAATTTTCGAAATTGAAGTAGTCATGGGAAATACACACTTTTTGAAATCTTCAAGTACGAAAAAAATGTGTTTAGTGTTTGTATGTATGTGTACTCACAAAAAAAAAACTTGGCCGATAAAAAAATAGAGGAAACGCCATCTCTATTTGCAGATTTTTTCAGTTACAGATTTTCTAGAATGTCGAATGTATTGCACATTTTCAGTATTAAAGGATTTTCTTTTTTTTGGTATATTTTCTCCAGAATTTTTGTTTTTCTCTTGTCGGTTTATGCATTGTTAGAGTTGTCTACCCTGTGGGGTCCGAATAAGTAAGTAAGTAGAGTTTTCTTTGTTGAAGAAAATTAGTTAACCAGAAATGCACTTATACCTGTAGTGGTTTTATAGCATTCTGTAATTTATTTAAAAACTGGCCCCAGTGATCTCCTTGAAACTTGGAATGTTAACCGCACATATGTGAACTATCACATTTTTTTATTGTAAACATTTTAACGGAAACAATTATTTTTGGTTGTTTTGATGATGCGAATTAATTGTTTTCAAATTGGTGGTGAAGAGTGCTGTTTTGTACAGTCTCATTCAAGTAGCTGCTATATCCTAATGATTAACAATTAAACTATAAGTTCCCTACTCATTTATTTAAAGTGATTGGAATAATTATTACTCGCATACTTTAATTCAAGTATACGAGATATAGGTTACAATTCATTTGTGTAAAGTGGTGAGAGAGAGAGAGTGAGCAGGAATGGAATGCAGCACAGTGGAGGGCGACTAAAGGTACACAGCTACAGAGTGAAACAGCCGGCGACAGGCTAACTACTGCACTAGCAGCAGCAAGGCGCCGTACGGGGACCTCACTCTAGTTCTGGCAAGTAAGACGCCCTGACCACTTTCCTCTCTCTTCTGCTGTTGGCGTACTTCTTGCTGGCTGGAGGCTCTTATGTTGTGGTGGTGACGTTGCTGGCCCTGCCTTCTCCATAACCTACACTTTTCTTAGTCTTCTTCTTTCTACCGCTTGCCTAGTGGTACATACTCCTCATCTTCATACACCTCATCTTCTAGCCCATTCTTTAGTTCAACAACACCCATGTGTTAACGGAAACAATTAACTTCTGGAGTTTTTTCAAGTTATTTACGATCTTCCTTCATTGCACTATTATACATATATATTATATATTTTTCCGAATTTAAAACTAATGATGGATTAAATCTTAACAGGTGTTTTGTTGGGATTTAATATTTCCCTTGCTGGAAGTTTCAAAAAATCTCACGAGAAAACTGATTAAAACATGTCATACGCAACAAAAAAAAAAGTGGGTGTTGAGAGATGAAGAAATTATGGACTGAACGGAAGTAGATTTCTCTTCTAGTAGTCCAGGATAGAGAACGATTTAGAGTTCTCCCTATAGAAGGTGTTCAACCATTAGTGTAGATGAAGAAAACCATTCTTCTTTAGTAACTGTTTAATGTGCACTAACAGTGTTGCGATTGCTTTAAATTTTCGAAATTCAGTATTACCGATTAATTGGGAACATCTAAATACAAGATTAAAATTCAAGGTACCACATGACTTTTCTAAAATCAGTCCCTCCCCATTATACAAACAAAACCGATATGTCTCTTTCTGTATGCCAATGTAAACCTGATGATGTCTTTATGAGAAATCGCAAAAAAAAAATTGTTCAGTAAAGTTGCACTTCCGGTAAATCGATTTTTCATTATCGAAAATTTGAATCGATCACAATACTACCTTCTTAGAAAGTAAGGGAACGGAAATGCGTATCACACAGATTAGGTTTCTGATTTTTTTGGATTTTTTTTTTCAAAACGACTCCAACTAAACCTTTTTTTTAGAAAAATATAAATAAAAGTGATAGGTATATATCTGTGTCGTTTTCGAGAAAATTCCAAAAAGCTCAAAAATCTATTCTGTTAATTCGCCCTTCCGTTTAACAGATTTTCTTCATATTCGTAACTCTACATTTAGAAAATCGGGTTCAGCGGAAATGGGACTCAAGAGAATACCTTCTACTAATTAGATTCAAAATTTTGTATGAATTTTCTTTTTTACATCAATTTGACTTATCGACAGTTTTCATAATTTCGTAATTTTGATATCTTTTTCATCATTTCTTTCTTGCATTCGACGAGAATCATAGTTATAATCTGTCTTCATCGACCGCAACCAATCATGGAGTGACCGAACTACAGATTTATTAAATTACCGGGTCTAAACTACCATTTCAGTATAAAGTATTGTTTTACCCCAAAACATATTAATATATTAGAAGCATTGATAGAATCCCAAATTTGAAGAAAATCAGTTAAGCGGTAGTGCGGATTTACAGAATAGGTTTTTCTGAGGTTTTTGGAGCTTTCTTCGAAAACGATTACAACGATTTTCTTCAAACTTGGAATGCTTGCTCCATAGATAAAAACTTATCACTTTTATTTGAAACATTTTTCTGAAATACTTGATTTTTGAGGCGAGGTATTGGCATGTGCACTTTAAACTTAAATTTTCACAAGCTGTCCTGGATTTGAGTGCTTCACATGAGACCGTTCATATGAAATCCCTATCTCCATTTTAATGGTTAGCCCATTAAATATTGTAACGTTGCAATTTTAAAGAAAATTTATTGATTATATTGTATTAATTAGAGCTAGAGAAATTCGTGTGAGAGTAATTCTCTCTGATAAAAAAACCAACTAGTTTCTTTTAACTTGGTATACTAAACTGCTGGTATACGGACATTATATGTATATATTGACAGTGCGAGGGAGACTGACTGACTGTGACATTACTTTTGTCTGAAACATTTTACCAATAGGTGGATTTTTAAAGGGTCTGAGGAGCTATTAAGATCATGCTTCCCTCAATATCGTTTTTAGTTGGTTGTCATCCTAGCTGTAAGAGAAAATCGTGTGAGTGTTTCATAACAGGTTTTTTCCTATTTTAATCCCAATAGAAACATGGATTTTTCAGAAAAGAAATGATCCGGATCCATGCCGCCACTTTTGGACAACCTGATCTACACCTCTCACTTTTAATTCAAACCTTTGTCCCGATAAATTTGATTTTAAGGGGTATTCTGCAGTAGATATTTAACTTTAAATTACCTAAATATTTACCTGTTCATTAATTTACCATTACATATTTTACTGAAATGACAAGTTTGAAGGAAATGTGTTAATTAAAATTGCAATATAAATAAATGCAGTAGGTAAACCGTTGTTTGTTTTTGTATTTCCAGTTGAGAGAGTTGTTATTGATCTGGGGTTAGTTATTTGATGTAGTAGTCCTATAAAGTTTATTGGCCTTTTACAGTTTGTATTGAAGGCCGCATTATTTGCTAGAGTCGCCTTGTAATCCCGCTTTGTAACCATCTTCCATTCATGGATGTACCTCTTATTATATATATAATATCGTTGATAGTGTTGATGTGCAGACGGTGTAAAACAGGTGCGTGCATATAGTAGTAGTAGTAGTTGATGTGTGTGTGTGTGTGTGGAAAAGTGGGAAGTTTCTAAAAGGAAAGAGCAGGATTTATTGTTTAGGGGTGAAGTTGTTATATGGCGCACCCACCGTCTGGAAGGGAGCGCACATAGTTATATGTGGTAGTTGGTATTGCGTATGTGTCTATGGTAAGAGAAAGAAGACTGGTGGAGGGATGTTTGGTATGCAGTGGTGCCAACTTGCTTCAATACTGGTGTGCTCTGCTCCCCCCTCCTAGTTTTTGGTGGAGAGATTACCCTCGCACACTGAAACACTGTTATGTTGTTGGACCTGCAGCAGACCTCTCTGGCTATGCTAGTAGTAGTCATGGTAGTTAGAGAAACAGCTCTCTCTCTCTAGTAGTTCACTTCATGCAATCAATACCCTGCCGCGCCTACTTCAATACCATCTTCTCTCATTTTCTTCTCTCCTTTCCCCTCTTTTCCATTCCCGCCTTCCTCTGCTTTATATTTCTCTGCCTATCTTTCAGTGTAAGGGCAAGTTCCGAGAACTTCACCCTTTTTTTTTTTAATTTTTTTTGGTGTGGAGTGAGAGCATGAGGGTTTTGTAGCTGGGTGGTAGCAGAGAACACAGTGGGTTCCTAAACATACCCTAAAAGTCTCCCTACCCCAAAACCTCCCCTACAACAACCTTTGTCACAAGAATCCCCTCCTTTAATTCTGCTATCTTCTATTACGTGATATTCTCGTGTTACCTGTTTTTTGAAACTCATCATTTAGTTAGTTCAACTCTCCCTCCTCTCCTTCTCACTTACCCGTAAGGTTCACTGTCTTTTCGCTAAAACTTCTTCATACTGTTTGGTCATTCCCACGGCTTTCAATACCATCTTCAACAACCTTCACATCATGATTTTATAACCTCTTTTCTCTCTCTCCGTTTCTTCTTTTCAAACAGAAACAAATAAAATAGACCAGTTCCAGGTGTTTTGTCACGTCGTATCACTCACTTTCTGTATTTACTTAATTCTTTTTGCTAACGACATGTAGAATTTGTTGAAGCCAGTATAATGGTGTCATATATATCTAAAGATCTAACATTTCTAGTTAGAAAAGTACATGGGAAAATTAATCAAGGGGTTGCTTTTAAACATTTTTTTTTTTTTGTATGGAGGACCAATCATAACGTCACCGAAAAGAGGTTTTTTTTTTGCATTGTTATAAATAAATAAGAATATATTAAAAAAAATAATAGGAAATATGTACCTCAATATTATAATATAAATGGTCGAATCATACATATACTTAAAGGCATTCTAGAGGAAAGCTCTCCCCAGAGCCGCAAAACATAAATTGTTGATTGGAGCCCATTTTTGAGAAAATTGTGTTTCTGGTAAGATAGGCGGGGTAGCGACTTTTGTTTTTGATATATTTTGTTCGCACACGGTACAGATAATTCGGTAACATCATCCTTTTACTTGCGAAACAAAAGCATATGTTTTTTAGTTTATCAAGTTTAAAGAAACCCTATGGTATCTTGATCGAGATCATCGCAGAAAAAAACCCTTCTGTAAAGTAGTTATATACTTGTCTCTTCAATTACGGAATTTTGGTATCATGTTTAATTCTATTATTCAGAATTGTTTAATATAGCAAAATTGCAGTGTAATAAAAAATACACCTCCCGCAGAAACCCCCGTAAACTGAATTGTTACAAAAAAATGTTTCAATTTAAAGTTATAGATTTTTACACAATATATTGGTGATATACCGAGCTTCAAGAAAATCGTTGGAGCTGTTTTTCCAAGAAATACAGGAACGGAATAATTCTTTCAGCAAATTAGCACAATTATCAAATGATCCTTTAATTGACCTTTAAACAAAATTTCAAATTTCAAATTTTTGCGAGTTTCCATGTTTGATTATGTTGGCCACACCCACCCACGCATAACCTCAATTTCTAAAAGCCACTTTTACATAAACAGGGGAAACCTCAAAACATGTATTTCTCATATAATTCGCTAAGCTGCTGCCAGAGGGGGCGGCTCGACAGTTGCCATGAAACATCCCATTACAAGTCATTTGTACTGGGCATCAGACGAGGAATAACATTAGGAGGTCTTCTGCCTTTAAGAATGTTGACTATCAGACAATACAAAGACGACAATCTTTTATTGGAATGTTTTAATTGATTAATAAAGAATAAAATGCCTGATTATTTAATATACAGTTAAACGTAGGTAGAAATGTTGAAATACTATAATGCCATCGTTTAATTTTATTGTTTTTAATAACTGTGTGGTTAACCACAAAATTTCATTAAACAATTGTATTTATCTCGGATTAACTACAGTTACAAAACACCACCATCATCCGTGTGTTTTTTCATAGTCATTAAATAATGAACATCCAATCAAAATGCTTTAAATTCGAACAATGCATTTTAGCAAGTTTTTAATATTCTGTATAATATAAAATTTAGTTTACTTTTATAATAGAATTTTTACAACTTACTGCTGTAAGTACGTAATTTAGTGTGAAACAGTCAACACAACTTTCTCTTACTTACAATTCTCATTCACCCACGTGACAAATTTTCTTCATATTTGGAATTTTCATTAAATATTTAGTTGACTCACAATGACATCTCTCTAGAACAGGGCTGCCAACTTTATACAATTTGGCACTCAAAGAATAAATTTAATTTTACTAGTGGACGTTTTTTTGAGGTAATTAATAAAATTATACATAATGAAATAAATAGATAAAGTTTTATATTTTTTTATGATACTATATTTAATGAAACGACTGCCGAAGCATGTTAATCTATATATATAAAAATGAATGTATAAAAAGCATTTATAAAATTATATATTTTGCACACCATATAAACATACATATTCAAAAAATAAGAATAATAGATTTTAATGAAAAGATTTAAACGTTTTACATGACACAATTTTTCACAATCAGATCTATGTAACCAGGTGAAACAATCTTCCAAGTTTTCCCCCTATATCAATTTAGTTTTACTTGCTCTTGCTGCTGCTATAACAGGAAGTATTGCGATCGTATCAACATTTTCCATATCGAGATTTCACCGGATAAACATTTTTGAGAAGCCCCTGAATCCGAAAAAGTAGTTTTTACAAATTTGTGTGTGTGTGTGTGTGTGTGTGTGTGTGTGTGAGCCAGCCAGCATAACTCAAAAAAAGAAAATCAGGACAATATAAGGATTTTATAAAAATCGTTCAGTGGGAAGTGACACACTTTCATCAAAGGGTTTTTCACGATTTTCTCGAAAACCAATCCAACAATTTTCTTTAAACTTATACTATCTACATACTTTATAATACCTCATCATTTTTATATGAAACATTTTCATTGGAAAAATTGATTTTTTTGCTGGGGTTCTGGGAGAACAGTAACGTTAGGCTTCCCTCTAAAGTACCATCTCATGACAGTGTATGGTTCTGCCATAATTATGTACTTTACTTTAGAAGCACTGCCGAATTCCAAATTCGAACCAAATTAGTTAAATCGGAAGTCGACTTTACAGAATAGGTATTTGAGTTTTTTGGAATTTTCTTGAAACGAGTTCTTTCTTTAAACTTGGTTTGCTAACTGTGTACAGATATAAATTATTATTATTAATTATTTTAACATGTTTCGAAAAAATCGATTTTAGATAGTTTTGTGGAATTTATATCTAGAGGGGTGGTATATACAGTTTGGCCCCTGTATTGTCATTTTTATTTGCAGTTTGTTTGTTTTAATTACACTTTATCTTTTATAGAAGTAATGAGTAAAATTTGAAATCTAAAGAATATCTGTCTTTGAGTATAATTCTATAAACAGCAGTCAAGTCGTTTGAATGTTTCATATCAGATTTTTAAGTTATGTGTTGTCTACATATACTGACCTAAAAATTATTATAATTAATATTTGTTCGCTTAGTGAACCACAAAACATATATTTCCGGTGAAAACTCAATTCGAGAAATGTGGACAGTAATTTCTCAAACTTAGAAACAATCATCATTAATTCGACTTCGTTATTTTTTTGTTGTTTATAAATAATTAGAGAAAGAGACATAATTGTTAACGTAAATAAAGAAGTTAGTGCTGAATGATAACAGAATAAATAGCGTAAGTAACGTGTAGAAATAACGCGGCGTTTTATGTATGTGGGTGTGTGAGTTGTATGATATCACTTTTGGGCATCAACAGATCTTGTTTTATATATATATATATATATATATTTCAGAAGGGAACTGTAGCCTTGTAAGGGAAGAGTAATAGTACTGTGACGGGCTGGCAGCTATACAGATAACAGATTCTAGTACTAGTTTATTTGTGTGCGAGAGATGGAATAGGAGAGCCCTGTTTGTTATCAGACCAACTGATAACGTCTCTAGGTACACACCACCACCTATTTGCCTATCCCTCCTTCCTTGGACATCCTCCACTCACTCTTTCTCTCTTCCTGTCTCAGTACGTCACTACTACCTCTCCTCAGTACATATTCTCTTATTGCATTTTTGTTAAACATATTATTATTATTATTTCTTTTTTTTTAACTTCAGTAATATATTGGATAAGATATATTAATGTAGAGGATGAATCCAAGCACATTATTATTCATTGTTTCTTCAAGAATTTCCGGACAATATGGCACGTGTTTAACACAGCTGCTTTCTGGAGGACCATATAAATATTTCGTTCCAATTCCAGAGTGGCTATACTTTCGTGCAATTCGTGGGGCACTATCCCAGTCGCCGAGAGGACTAAGGGTACTACTCGTACAGCCTCCACTTCCTACAGTCTCTTTATTTCGGACCCAAGCGCTGCATACGTCCGCTTTTTTCCCGCCATTACTTGTGGGAGTTTTGGTATTCGGAACTGCCCTCCTCTCCTTATCATAAAGCAGAAATTATCGGGTCGGTTGTGATGGACTTTTCTGTTAGTGAGCACTGTCCGGTCTAGTACAGTCTCCAACTGTTGGACTCCAGTACAGATTGAGCGTCATACTTATAGTAAAGCACACTTTCCTCAATCAAACCAGTCGTGAGAGCAAGTTTCCCATGTATTATCCGGGCCAATTAATTGTGCCGGTGGAGGTAGTCAGACTGCGCCAACATTTCGCATGAACTTATTATATGCTAGATGGTTTCCGATTTCTGGTGACACAGTCTACATCTATCATCCACCATTCCAGGCACTTTAATTATGTATTGGTCATAATTCCTGGTGCGGACCACTTGGTCCTGGATAGCTGTCATTAGACCCACCGTCTCGGCAAACAATCACCACAAGCTGAGCCAGACGTTCGGCGCACGTTTGTCGACAAATGATAGGCTCAAATCGTGTGGGTGGCGGGCAAGCAGTGACAGGATGTACCAGGTTTCTATTTTGTTGGAGTCTTCAGTGTTACATTCCGTACCCGCTTGCTCTTGCTCACTTAAGTTTACTGGCTTGAGGCTAGTATCACCCTTATTATTGTTGTTATTAATATTATTTTTTTAATTTAAAGCGCGTCAACATCTATGATCATTAGCGCCCGGAGCCTTGTCAATGCTTTTATTATTTTTATTATTAATTATTATTATTATTATTATTTTTATTATTAATTATTATTATTATTGTTATTATTCCTTTCGCAGTCGATAACTGGTTACATAAGTTGTGTTGGATTTATACCAAGCATAAAACTTTAGTGGTGCTTAATTATATTTTAAAAATAATAGGAGGATATGACACGTTTCAAGGACAATTGCTTTCTGCATTAAGAGGAACAGAGTGGATGGAGTTTCTTCAAAGATTCATGTAGTGTTTTTGGGACTACACCTGTATTCGAAATTACTACAGGGAATGCACCAGAACATCCGCCACTTGCCACACACACTAATAATTTCCTTACTCAGATCTGCTTATTTCCTAATTTTCTCCGCTATTCTGCTTGCAAAGTTCTGCCTGCTAGGGACACAGATAAGAGCTATATATACTTGTTTTTCCAGTTTGTTCTCTAGTATACTGTCCGGTCTGTTATGGTGCATTGCTCCATCAGTCAGCACAGACATGCCATAGCATAAGCTTGTCCATACTAAGTGAACTTTACTAGAAAGCGGAACGTTACAGCATACTCATATCCTTCCAGAAATTAATTTTGAATAAAATGTTTCAAATAAAAGTGATAAGCCATTAATTGTGTACTTGATATGCTAAATTTAATGAAAAGCGTTCCAGACGTTTTCGAGAAAAATTGCAGAAAACTGAAATAAAAAAATCCATTCAAGAAAAATCTTACTTCCGGTTACCCAACCTAGATGTTATCTAAATTGTGACTTGTGCTATATTGCGGTTTTAAGATGTTTTGTACTCTCACACACCCCCATAACGTTGCCAATGGTTAAATATATTTTCTTTAACTCAAATATTGAAACGTAGACCTCAAAAATAGGCTCTATCGACGTAGGAATTAAGACAAAAAAAAGTGGATATGAAAATTTGATTCTATCAAAATTTAGTATGGGCGAAGACAATACAATTTATTAAAGTACTGTATTGTTAATCTAAATAATATAACATTATTATGCCAATATTATTGAAGTAATTTATATTTTAATTTACTTTATAATTGCACTAATAAGAATTGATCCAAGGGCTGGAATTAAAAAAAAAATAAATTCAATTTTGAAAATTGAGCGACTTATCATCATTGTACTGCTACGTTTGTTGTATTGTATTTCAGTTACGCTATTATTAGTATTATGATAACGAAAATGCTACAAAAAATGCGCACAAAAAGGAAGTAAAATGCACGTTATAATCTAAAATAACAACGTACGCATACAGATGCATATACAAAGTCGTTGATGTTACATATTTTGTCGTTCAATGAAATATTTTTGACGCTATATTTTATTTTTTGTCGTGAAGCTATGTTTGTCACTTAATTATTAAATTTGTCATTCCGTCGGGTCGACAAAGGGCACGCGATTTTATTCTAAAACATTGTTAGTAAACCTATCTCAAGCAAAGTCGATTAATTTTCATACACTCTGCCTTTTTGTAACAGTGGGTGCGGGGGAGAATGTTAGGCAAAATAAATAAAAGTTAGCCTAGTTTTTATGGAAGCAATTTTAAATTTTTGTTGTGCAGAGCTGGAAAGCATCAGAGATATTTTCCATGGTAGCCTGCTTCTTTTTGTGGTTATCGACGGTTCGGGCGTTCGTCCATCATCAGGATGTTTTTTGTCAAACAGTGTGTATAACACAGACTTGCACAGAGCAAATTTAGTTGATACACTCAGTCAATGGATAATATCTCTGATGAATCTGAAATTCTCAATAATAAGCTCCATTAAGAAATCTTTAGCTGCATGATGTGGGAAACACGTTCAGATAGACTTATAGACAGAAATAGAAAACTAGGATTTGTGCGATTGATCTAATGAAAAGAACAGGCCGAAATCATTGTTTTAGTAACAAAATATCTGTTAGATGATTTAATTGCCTTATTACTTCATATTTCTTTTAAATAATTTCTTTCTGTTGCAGGTATGTACCATTTGGGTATTGTTCACTTTGAGCTGTTAGAAATGTGAGTTACTTTGTTTTAGTATTTTTAAATTTCAAATTCAATTCTAAAAAATTTTATTTAGCGAAAAAGCTGTATAGATAGTAGTGTAGGGGTAATTTCTTGACTTTTCTTAGTAGTGAACAATTTTAGATTACAAACATTCATAGAATAATGGGAGTCTCATGTTGGAATTTCCTTTCTATATGAATCTTTTTGTGACCAATGTCATGTTAGCTACTGTGGGTTTAATTCTCATTGTGTATTGGTTTATTATAATATTGACTATATGAAGACATTTATTGTAATAAAAGCAGAAGCTGACAATAATGAGAATGGGTCATCCAGATTTATTTTTAAGGATTATGACTAATTTAGAGAGGGAGCGAGCTATTAACATTATATGTGTGTAGAGAGGGGGAGAGGAAAGTGAGAGTGATGGTGAAGTTGAAAATTGAAAACACGCACAATTGAAACTGTACTCACAAATTATATTTTACCGTTTAACTTAGAGTGAAGGTAAGTATAAAGAATGGCGATTGAGATCAGTCGAGCTACGAAAGTTAGTAGCGTCGTCTGTGATAATGATTTCTTGATGTTAGCTGGGTAGAAATGCCTGAGTGTTCTAGCGATCGTTTAGATCAGAAGTTCTCCCAAAACATATTTGACCTTCCGCCCTCCTTTTTTCAGATAAAAGAAATTATTCAGCCCCCCTCTCCCCAGTTCCTACTTTTTTCTGTACTGATACAAACAAAAAGATGCGTAGGCAAATTTGCGTTATTAAGTATCTGTGGCTGAATAATTTTACCTACGTCTCACGCAGAAAATTACGCTAACGAAGGATAAAATGAAAATCACATTACCATTAAGAATGAATAATGGTCTCTCCTGAGTATGATAAAATTGTTCTTCTTTTCAAAATTACTAATCTTGGCGAATGTGGACTGAATATCTCAAAAACGAAAAATGGTACAAAACTCAGACTTTATAATCCGTTTATGAGGTACTATCATGGTACCTGACAATTTGTTTTTGTCACAATCCATCAACCGTAAGTGCGACTTGCTGAATATTTTTAAACGATTTTCTTGATAATTCGTACACAAATATTAAATACGTACGTAAATATTAAATACGTACGTAAATATTAAATTCGTACGTAAATATTAAATTCTTCAAAAATAATACATTTATGAGTACTCATAAACTTATCAAACGGATATGCACTTTTACTATTACAACGTTCATATCTATCACTTTTATTTGAAACATTTTCGTGGGAATATTGATTTCTGGGGGGTATAATATCTTTAAGCTTTTATCAAAAGTACACTTTAGTAAAATGTGTAGTTCTGTTTAATATTAATAGCCATTAGAGGCATTGCTAGAATATCAAATTCAAAGAAAGTCGTTTAAGGATGTGCGATTTTACAGCAGAGTAAGTTTTTGATTGTTTTGGAAGTTTCTGGAAAACGACTATTCCGTTTTCCTATCATTTTTATTTGTAAAAATGTTCGGAAAAAAATTATTTTTAGACGTCCTTGCGGGATTTTGAGAAGTTGAGTTTCTATTGTTATTTGAGTTGTTCAATGTTTTGTCGCTGTCTGCTGGATTATAGTGTAAACATGCAATTCCTAACTTTGGAAAATACCATTTATTCGGCGGTGAACATGTGAACGAGGAAATAACTATTAAAAACGATAATTTCTTTATGTGATCCTTTTTATTAGGCTGTATTTATTGGTGGTGGCGATAGAATGACCTTGGCGTCGACGGGGGGAGGGGCGCAGTTATCGAGGTGTGCGCTCGTTAGGCCCCCACCTGTTGCTGCTCGCCGGGATGTGTATTTTATATAATTATATAAAACGGATTGCAGCCGGAATTGTAAGTATGTGCCTTTTAATATTGGGGTGCCAAATAAGTCATTGCATTTTTTGGCACCAATAACAAGCAAATTTTTATATTAAAAACAAAACAAAACCTTTCTACTACTCCACATATTGTTCATTTTTACTTTCTCTTACCCTAGTAAAAGGAATTTTTGCGATCGTGTCAAAATTTTCATAATCCAGTTTTAACCGGAAATACATTTTTTGAGGTCCTCTGTGTCCACAAAAATTGCTTTCAGTAAATGGTCTGTGTATCCGAATGTGTGTGTTTGAGTCAGTGGACAAAATATCTCAACTTTACTGAATGGATTTTGCAGTTTTTTCGCGATTTTCTTGAAAACTTTTCCAACGATTTTCTTTAAACTTGTAATACTTGCTCCATAGATAGAAACGTTATTATCACTTTTATTTCAGACATTTTCCCTAAAAAATTGATCTTAAAAGTGTTTGGGGGCCTCTCAGTTATGTTTAAATTTAAACTGACGCTACACGGTGTTGAGATAGTAGTGGCCGGCCACAGTGTCCATTCAGGTCTGTATGTGTAATCATTAGCACCTATTTTGATCGCTAATGTTGCCATTACAAAGAAAAATGTGCTATTAGACATTGTATTAATGAAGTAAGAGTGACTTTTCGATTTAAACCAAGAATCAAGTTTGAACTGTCTGCAGTTTTTCCATTTTCATTATGCTGACTCCCCACCACCACCACCAATTTCTAATAAACATTTTTTCGGATTTAGGTTACTTCAAAACGTTTATTCCCGGTGAAAACTCGATATTTAAAACCTGTCCGATCATAGTACTTCCTGTTACTTACAGTAAAATGTTTTAATAAATAAATTTAGAACTCGAATAGATTTATATTATTAACTTACTTTATCAAGAATATCCGAAACTGATGATTTTAATTGATTAGTTACATTGAAGTTATATCACTTCACAAACAATCTGTTGTTATTTATGTTATCTGTTATTTATAATCAAATTATTGACACAGTCATTCATTTGATATATATAGAGTGGCAATTGTGAATAGTAATATCATTAACTTCCCGAGAAATTATCAGTAAAAAGTAATTGATTGAGGCTTCGTAACGTACCGCCAAATGAAGGGAACAGATTTTTTTTTTTGGCGCAAAAGCTGTTGAAGGCAAAGGCCTAACTATCTAAAAGGCAGTGATTTTTTTTTATAGGTATTATTAGGCGTTTCCCGTCGCCGTTTAGTTCTGATCTTCGCTACGAGGTTCGCTACACTATATCCGCCTCGCTATTAACTGAATGTAAGTTTTAATGACAAAGTGCGCTAATGAGTTGGCTTGAGAAAATTGAAATAGACCATTTTTGATTTGAAACCTTTTTGCGGTTTTCTCTAGGTAGTGATAAAATCGGTTTTTTTGCCTTGGGTTTGTAGCAAGTCAGTGGCTAGACATAGGTAGCGGAAGAATTTATTAGGTCTTGCTCAGCTTGGGCCCGCGTAGCCTTTGGTGGGTCAGTTGATCTGGCCCTTGCGTATTAGGTCTTGGCTAATTGTGGTCATCTCACTTGAATGGGAAATAAATAGAGCTTCATATTTACCTAGGTCACTACCACCCTCCATTCGGGCTTATGAACTCCAAGTTCCATATATGCCAGTAATTACCGCAAGTAAACGTGGGATTAAAGTTTTGGATCGCGATAATTGGGGTTACTTGGAACCACTTTCCCCTTCTTTATTATTCTATTCTACATCTTCAAGTCTTTAAAGGTATAGCAGCCTACTTTCTCACACCAGCCGAATGTCAGCCATGACACTGTAGGCAGAACAAATTCAACGTTTAAGAAAAATTGTCACTTTATAAAAAAAAAAAAAAAAAAAAACTGGAGAAACATTTGTTCCCTCAAACAACTTTCTCTTACTTCAATTAATACAATGCAATTAAACAATATCCTTAAAATTGCAATGTTCAGAAACGTTTAGGTGGGGGCGACCAAACCATATAGCGTCAGTTTGAATTTAAATTTAATCGAAAGGCTAAAATCAATTTTTTGGGGAAAATGTTTGAAATAAGAGTAATTCGTTTTTATCTGTACAATAAACATTTCAAGTTTAAGAAAGTCGTTGCAGAATCGTAAAGAAATGGAGAAAACTCCAAATCCTATTCTGAAAATCGCACTTCCGATTAATTGATTTTCTTCAAATTAGGAATTCCATCAGTGCTTCTAATGTGTATTAATTTCACATTGGTGGTATAACTAAGTATATATTATTTAGACGTGGCACTTTACTTACGGACAAACAACGCTACTGTTCACTCAGAATCCTCAAAAAATAAATTTCCCGGAAAAATGTGCAAATAAAAGTTATGTTTAAGTTGAAGGAAATCGTTGGAGACGTTTTCGAGCAAATCGTGGAAAACTAAAAAAAAAAAAAACTATTCAGTAAAGTTGCAATTCCGGTTGAAGATTTTCCCGGAACTTCAATCAGATGCGGTGATAGCATCGAATGGAGTCCGAGTTTGAGCTTCGGCAAGCAATTTTTCCTTTTTAGATATTTTGATCTCGCACTCATACACACATACAGACCATTCACCAAAATATTTGTTTTGTTCTTAGGGGACCGTAAAAGATCTATTTCCAGTAAATATTCAGTTTCGAAAGTAAAAAGCCGTTATGTTTAATATCAGATAGCTTTTTTTCTTTGGTTACAATACACAGACAATATCTCTGCATCTTGATTCATATATTTCTGTATGATATGTATTTAATTTTAAATGATCCAGTTTGATCTTCCTGATTTTTCGTTTTTGCGATACTTTGTTCACACACTCACACATATACTATTCGCTAAATACATTTTCTTCTTACTTCGGGGATCTCAAAACATGTATTTCCGCTGAAAACATTTCGAAAATTTGACGAGATCGCTGTACAGTTCCTCTTACTGCAGTTGACAGTTTTGTATAAACTTGGAATTTCCTTTCTACAAACTTCGGAATCATTCTGAAACCGTCCTTATAACACCAGAGGTAATTATGAGATATCACGTGAGACGGACCCAATGTTAGCCAATCTTCCCTAGAAGTAAAAATGGGACTGTAAAAATGATCGAAAACAAAATTCTTCATCATGCTTTCAGTAGGCAAACCTATAAAAGGGACTTTTAAAGTATCTCGTGATGAATGGTGGAATGACGATATCGCTTTCCCTGCCAAAAACCTGCCTGTTTAATTTTATTACAGAGTTTAATTGCCAGGTTTTTCATCTTCACAAAGTCTAGTTGTCCGTAGTCCCACCCCACCGGTGAGAATAGAATTACACATATTAGAAACAAAAACAATCTTGAGGCTCATAGAGTCTGACAGAATCACTCGCGCTATACCAGATTTTCCTTAAGCTCTGTTAATCCTCTTTTGCTGAGAGACATTTTCTGTGGTAGCCTGCTTCATTTTGTGGTCATCGACCGGTTTCGGGCGTTCACCCATCATCAGGATGCGTTTTTCAGACAGTGTGACAACACAGACTTGCACAGCGCGAAGTTAGTTTACACACTGACTGGTGTTGTTTTAACTGTATTTAAAACTAAACTCTTAAAGTAGGTGAAGGGGTATGGTCAGCTGGGTGGGAAAACACGTGTTTGGGTTGTTGAAGGGCCAATTTTTCTTACAATGGAAACAACACATGGGGGTCTAATTTTTAAACTCTGTTGTTGGAGGGAGATTTACTTTACAATTAACTAATCAAAATAAAATTATATAAATAAATTTAAATTAAATAACGATTTAAACTAACATCATTTAAAATTAAGCGATTTTTATAATTACGTTTTTTATAATTATGCATTGCAGTCGTTATTTCACTTTTTCATACAACATTCACATCCTCGCAAGCATGTATACCTAAATATAGTTTTTTATATAATTAAGATTTTTATTATGCATTCCATTCAACATATCACGTTTTTACACAACATTCAGACAATCTTTTTTTTTTTTTTAATATATATATAAACTAAACCTAAAACTAAAATCTGTGTAAGAACTATTTATTGCATGTATAATGTTTAATGTTTGCACTGGTAATTGCGTTTTTGTTGCTATTATGGGAAGAGTGTTTTGAATAATGGTTCACTGGCAAATTTTGTCTGTTCGTTTATTAAGTTTCGTGTCTTGTGTTTATATATTTCGAGTTGTTCTATTATGTCAGGTCGTCGTCCTTTGTGGCCAGAATGTATTAGCTTCATCGTGGCCGTGATGTCATCGGATTTGTGTTTGTTAGTGTTTAGGGAGATTGGCATAATTTGAGTCAACTTTGTTGTATTTGTATGATCTGATATGTAAACCACCACAACAAATCCTTGCTGACTTGCCCAGAAGAGTTCTGATCATATTCCTTATTGCATTATTGCTTACAGATATAAGTATACTTTTTTTTACGAAGCATTTTTGAGGTTGTTCACGTTATTGGCACTGTCTTCTGAATCACTTTTAAGTCCTATTTCCTATAAGCGCTAACGAAGTATACCTCCACCATCTTTACATTTATGTTAGAGCATCTGTGACAAAAAAAGGTTAAGGAAATTTATCAATTTAATATTGGTATATTGAAAGATATCCTTCGCACAAAACCAGACTCAATAGACTAAGCAGGCTGCTTAAATACGAACGAAATAAATATTACAACAGCAGATACGCAGAGTACACTGAACAATTAACAACCGATAATAAATCACTATGGACGGCTGCAAGAAAAATACTTTCTTACAAATCCACATCTTCACCCCTGCGAAATAATGATGGATCCTGGGCCAAAACTGACTCCGAAAAAGCTAATCTTCTCGCTTCCCATCTTCAGAACATATTCATGCCACATACTGATTTACAAGACGACCAACATACGACACATATCAACGAGCAGTTACATATTCCCCTCCAACTTTCTCCGCCTCCCAAATCCTTTACTCCATCAGACATAACCTCGAAATACGACGTCTACTTCCAAAATCTCCTGGATTCGATTTGATAACTGCTAAAATTCTACAACATCTACCTAGAAAAGCCTTGATCTATCTAACTTACCTCTATAACGCTGTACTTCGAACAACATGCTTCCCTTTATAATGGAAATTTTCTACTATTAAAATGATCCCTAAACCCAATAAACCTTCCACCTATCGACCAATTTTTACATAATTCGGACATCCCAGAACACCCAGATACCGTAATATATACCTTCGCAGATGATTCTGCAATTCTTTCCCCAAACCTTGAACCCTTGAATGGCTATCGCTCTCTAGAAGAACATATCCTTCAACTGGAATCTTGGCCCTTAAAATGGAAAATAAAAGTTAACCCACAAAAAAGTAAATACATTATTTACATTGGGTAGAAAAATCCTCCCACCGATCCACATTAACCATACTCTAATCTCTTCCGTAAATAGCGTACGTTACCTGGGTTTCCAGCTAGACAAAAGACTGACTTGGAATCCCCACATTAGGCTCAAACGACCTGAACTAAGCAGACGGTTCAGACAACTCTCAAGACTACTAGACAGACGATCCAAACTCACATTACAAAATAAAAAATTTCTCTACCTACTACTACTGAGACCTATATGGTCATATGGCTTTAGAAATATGGGGAACAACCAAGGGTTCCAACTCCCGTCGTGTCCAGTCATTTCAATCAAAAATCCTTGGCAAAATTGTCAGGGCACCCTACTATGTTGCTAACCTCACTATCCATATTGAACTAAACATTCCTTTCGTTAACCATCTAGCCAAAACTCGTTTCCTTAAATTTCATTCATCCACAACTGATCATCCTAATCCTTTAATTAATCAGCTTTCTTCAAACACTATTCCCGACAATCCACGCAGGCGGCTGAAGAGAAGATGGCCCCGTGACCACCTTTTAGAATAACTCAAGATAGTGGAGTGCCATCGCTGGATGTCTTCTCCAATCCACACTCCTGTTATTTAAGATTTCCATTTAACACATTTACTTGTTGCAGTGTATTTTTGCAGTTGTAAAAATCAATTTAATATTATTTATATTAACTGTAATAAGATATAAGAAGATCGTGTGAGTGTTCACACTTTCTTTTACTGCTGTAAGTGGGGGGGGGGAATGCGAGTATGCCAAATATTCGAAATTGAGTTTGGAAATACTATTGAATATTCTGTAGCAAATGCCCTGTGTGTGTGTGTTGTGTGTGTTGTGTGTGTGGTGTGACCGTTTTACCACCATCCCATCTGTCACGAAAGATTTGGTCAAAATGCATGAGCTTAAAGTACGAGTTTAATGATGGTTTGTGTTAGTTTGTTTTCTTCGCAGTAGCCTCTTCCTCCTCAAACTTTGTACAAGAAGGGGGAAGTGAGTTGTACAAATATTTGCGATGATTATTATTATTTTCACGGTAATTTATTTTAATTAGAACAGAAATATTCAATGATGAATATCAGAGAGAAAAATTAGCTAAAAAAGAGAGGAACAAATAGTTGAACAAAACCACAGGATTAAGGAAATTAAAATCTGAAAGGAAGCGGAACAGCAAGCAGTTAGATGCTGTCAGTGTTTATGTCGTGAGCATGACCCATTTTTGCCGGTGATAAGTGTAGCTGTCATTGACAGTGCACATCACTAACCTACCATTACGTCACTCAACTTGCCTTTACTTTCTTTACCTTTGTTTTATCTGTGTCCGACTGCTTTCATCACCAGTCTGTTTTTTCAACATCATCATGTACAAGAATTCGAAACTCATGTTTTGGTTATTAGTGGCGGATTTCGTCTTAAGAGGGGGAAACATTCACAAGACTTTTTGTTACTCCTCCGGTGTTAATACAATATATATATATATAAAATAAATCGAACCAACCGTTTATAATTAATTTAACGCCACAAATTCCGCAGACTACCTAAAATTAATTTATCGGAAAATTGTTTCAAATCATTCAAATAAAAGTGAAAGGTTTTATTAATCTGTGCAGTTAGCAGCATTCCAATAGTTAAAGGCAATAGTTATTAATCTTTTTCGAAAAAATTAAACAAACTCTAAAACCTATTGTGTAAATTCCAACTTTCGGTTGACCTATTTTCTTCAAATTTGGAATTCTATCAATGCTTTTAATGTTTATATTATTATACGTATATAGTTGGCAGAACCATCTACTGTATATTGAATTGGTTAGGTTAGAGGAAGGCCAACCGCCCGGGGAAATGTTTCAAACAAATGTACATAATAATGGACGTTTAAAGGAAATAGTTGAGCCATTTAAGAGAAATTCGCGGAAAACTGAACAAAGTGGGTTCGGTAAAGTTTGAATTTCGGTTGATGGATTTCAGCCAAAACCTTTTTCACAGTACCTAAACGATAACAAGTTCGAGCTTCCTGCATTTTCCGGTTTTTTATTTTATTCACGCAGACACATACAAACAATTCGTTAAATATCCTCGATTCATAATCTACTAAACATTACTTCGATTTGTGATATATTGTTATTACGTTGTGTTTCATTAATTCATATTCCTCTAATTTCATTACATTGTTTTGCCTAAGGACGACGAGTATCATTGTTTTAAAATATATTGTTACTTATACTGGGATTTTTGGATTCAAAACATTGTAAGTGCATAAATCTTATCTATAATATTAAATATGTATTACAAGCATAAAAAGAGGCTCCCCAAAGTTCTCGTTTTTTTTTTAAATTGTGTGTGTGTGTGTGTGTGTGTGTGTGTGTGTGTGTGTGTGTGTATGTGTGTGTGTATATTTGAAAAAAGACGGAGAACCTTGAATTAGTGTGTTAGGAATAAGAACATCTCTTGTAAAAGTAACAAAACATTTAATAAAAATCTGGAATGAAACACTCACACGACTTTCTCTTACTCTAATTAATACAATTAAATCAAGAAATCAAAAAAAACATTCCAAGTTTAAAGAAAATCGTTGCAGCTGTTTTCGAGAAAATCGTAAAAAACTGAAAATAACCATTAAGTAAAATCGCAGTTCCTACTGTTGGATTGCCCAAAATCTTCGTGCCTGATGCGGTGATAAAGTACCTAAACGGAATACCAACTTAGAACCTCCTCCGACTTTTCGTTTTTATATTCTGTTAACTTACAAACACACACACTTCAGGGGACCTAAAAACATGTATTTCAAGTGAAAACTCATTTCGAAAATCTTGGAGAACTCAATACTATTTCCTCTTACTAGGGGTAATAGAAAGTAATAATTCCAAGCTTCAAGTAAATTTGTCATTTAGCAGTATAGAAACGATGTCTGAGTTATAACCCTCAAGTTAAATGAAATTCTGTGTATAGTTGTAATTAATTTCGAAAAGTGTTGCCTGCCATTTCTATAATACTAAAATAAATCTAATTCTTGGAATGTTTATTTTTCTCTCTCTCTCTCTCTCTCTCTCTATATATATATATATAGTTGTTGTAATATTTAACAGAATAACTATTTCATTCCAAACAACTCATTGGTATGCGGACGGAAATAGTGACGTCACTATTTCATCTGATTCCCTTCAATTATTTCTTCTTCTTTTCTGTTGTTTATTTCTATTATTCCTGTTTATGTCACCATGTTTGTGCTGATAGCGAATTGCTTTTTAGTTTATTAATGTGAATTAAGATTTTTTTTTTTGTATTTTTCCCACGAAATAGCTTATAGTTTTGATTTGATGTTTATATTATTGAATTTACACATTTTGAGTATTAAAAGTGCCGCCGAGAATGTCCATTTTCTCTTAGTTTGCCCAAAAAGAAAGTTATTATGATTGTGGGCCTGTAGAAGGGGTACGCTTATGAACAAAATCATCTTCAAAACGAAGGTATGTCAGAAGGTCAAAATCCTCAAACCCTGTAGAAGTGCGATAACTGTAAAAGTTCAGAAAAATGCGATACTTTGATAAAAATATTGTAATATTTTCTTGTGATATACCAGTACATGAGTATGCCAGATATATATTTAGCAATCACTTGTGAACATTCACACCACTTTCTCATTTTTCTATTATCACAGATTTAAAAGAGATATTTTCTTCAAATTTGGAATGTTTACCTAATAATGTATTGTGACCTAATAACAGAATACAGCTGGCAAATATGGATCTGTTACAATAATATATATACGACACTGCAGGGGTTGTCCCTGTACATTTTTTTCTTTTGCTTGCAACTGTATACAATATACAACAATTCGGATATTGGATGAAGGTGTAATTCTTGTACACATTACATAATCGTTATACCTATACATTATATTATTAACGCACCGAGCGGCAGTAGTACCTGAACTCTCACACTCATACCAGCGTCAAATATACATATGTACATGTGGCTTAACTTATATGAACGACGACCATCCAAATGATGGAAGCCGTTGGTTTGCCATTATGGCAACCTTACATAGCAGGTATCATAAGAGGACGGCGTAAACGTTTTAAGGTGTCGCGTGACCAACGCCGTTTCAGCCTGCAGCAAGGATATGTGTTTAGAATATGTTTGAACTAATCAAATGGAACTTTTTTTTCAAATAAAAGTGATTAGTTAGCATACCATTTTGAAAATGAAATCGTTATAGTCGTTTTCCAGATAATTCCAAAAACCTATTTTATGAAGTCGCATTCCTTAACGTTACTGTTCCGCTAGAATCCCGCCAAAAATAAATTTTCCCGGAAAATGTTTCAAGGTAGCTACAATAAGAAGCCCAATTAAAATTTAGCACATTTTCCAAGTGTCAAGTAAATTTGTCAGTAATAACTATAACTAAGTAAACCGCAGTATACTCAAAATCTGTCATCAGTGTTTATAAAAATGCAACATAATCAGACAATATGTTTGGCCCATTTAAATGGCCACGCAGTATAAATGTGACCTTGTACAAAGCGATCACTGATCACTATTTATTTTACGTTTTTTGTGTTTATGTGTGTTGTTTGTGTTTGCATATCTATA
Organism: Triatoma infestans; assembly: GCA_011037195.1. Classification (NCBI taxonomy): domain Eukaryota; kingdom Metazoa; phylum Arthropoda; class Insecta; order Hemiptera; family Reduviidae; genus Triatoma; species Triatoma infestans. The sequence continues at coordinate 414,139 of JAAEAF010000343.1, forward strand.
TTTATTCATTTGCTTATTTGTATATTCAAATCATTATCCTTTAAAAAAATGCCCAGGGTTGTCGTCCTGTTTCAAATTTTATGTAAACGAACAGTTGTTTCTGTTTTCTCTAAAGCTTTTTAATAAATATTCAACGAAAAAATAATGCATTTTAAAAAAACTAGTTCTTTCAGTTTGTTTTGAAAAACCAAGGATATTACTTGTCCTAAGAAATTTTTTATTATTACTAAACCAGGAAGAAAAAGATTATAAAGTTAAACGTTCATTGGTTTCTGGTCGAGGCTATATGCGTAGTTTTTGTTGAAGAATTTTTATGCAACTTGTTTTATAGCATTTCCCCGTTTATTATTTCTTTACTTTCTTTTATTGCTGGTAGAGGAAGTATTGCGATCGAGCTAGATTTTCGAAATTGAGTTTTCACTGGAAATACACGTTTTAAGGAACCGTGAGTCCAAAAAAGTGGTTTAGATAATTGTGTGTGTGTATGTGTGAAAAGAATAATATCTGTAAAACGAAAAGTTGCAGTAAGCTCAAACTTGGTATCAACCGCTGCATCAGACACGAAGATTTCAGGCAAGAACCATCAACCGGAAGTTCGATTTTACTGCATAGGTTTTCCGATTTTTGTGATTTTTCTCCATACAAATGCCGACAGTTTCAAACAGTAATAAGAACTGTAAGTGTGAAGAAAATTTGCCATTTCGCAGTGGAGAAAGTCGTGTGAGTGTTTCACACTAGATTTTCTTGCAAGGCAATATTGCCACAACTCACAGCAGTTTAACAAAATAAATTTATAATTTTTGGTTATGCACCAACCATTTCCTCCTCCACATTTTGATAATGAATGTCTTTATTTATTTATTTTTTTTAATGTTGTTTATTTTCTACCAAGATGAGGCGGAAATCATTTATAAGTAGAAAAGTTTTCACCTGAAGTTGGTTTTCATTTTCGTAAAACTATTGCATGTAGAAAGAAAATCAGATGTATAATTGTTAAACGACTTTCTCTTAGTGCAGTTAATTTTTCCACAAAATGCCCTAATAAAATATGTCTCAGTGGTGGGGGGACATACGTCGATTTTCTCCAGATGGCAAGTAGTAAATAGAATATTAGTTTACTAAATAAATTTACTTTAGAATATTTTTTTATACTTTAGAATTTATTTAGAATATTATATTAGTTATTAGATAACAAAGACTTTTAAAATCCAGGGTATCAACTGTATTTGCTCTGTGCAAGTCTATGTTATTACACTGTTTAACAAAAACATCCTGATGATGGGCGAACGCTCGAAACCGGCCGATGACCTCAAAAAGAAGCAGGCTATCACGGAAAATGTCTGCGAAGTTAGTAGAAGATAATTCCATTGCAGTCCATTGTAGCGCAGGTAACTCTATCTGATCAGATATCCCAGAATCTCTTTAAATATTTTTTACAGGAAAAACGATTCAAATATTTCAAATAAAAGTGATGCTGATATAATCAGGGCAATTGCTCCAAATCTGGTATTCTAGCTATGCTTTTTAGTATAGTTAGTGGAACTATATAGAAAGTGGAACCATGCAGCACAATATCACTTTTCCTAGAAGAATGTTTCAGACCAAAGTTATAGACATAGGTGTGTGTGACGTAGTATGCTAATCATGGGAGCAGGCAATCGAGAGGTATATTTAAAGTAATATCGACAAGTTTAATGAAATATATAAAACGGAATATCAAGTTTGGCTTTTCTAGGATTTTTCTTGTTTTGAGGTATTTAGTAAACTTAGACATCTTTCGCAATAAACATTTTAAGGCACAATGACTGACCTGAAATGTGAAAGCGTTAAAGTTCGCTTTGTATGCTTGACTCAAATAGTGCATCATTTTTCTGTCAATCGCTTCACAGATTTTTTTTTCGCAACTTAGTAACCTTACGCTGTGGAAGTTTATTCTACGTCTCCCTTCAAGTTTGCACGTATTTCTGGAGCTTAAAACAATCACAATTTTAAAACAATTATTTCTTGTGATACATTTGGAGTGAATGATGGAATTAAATTATTTAATTTATAATATAGAATATGAATTGACTACCGAACTATCAAAATTAATCTTATTAACGAATTTTACAAAACTGGATAAGTAATGTTTCATTATTGCAGAATGCGCTATTGGCCAGACTCCATTGTTGATATTCACTTCTTTTATCAGATCAAATCTTTCTCTTTCCAACAGTGGACAGGCAAATAACAAATGCTCTCAGGTCTGAACAGTTACTCGATCGCAGGGGCAAAAAACCGATAAACCGATTCACAGATGTCGAAGTTGCGAGTGCACCGTTCATTGTATTGGGATACAATTACATAGAGGTCTAATGTAATAAGTACTTAGTAATGCAGTAGTAACCTTTCCTTGTGCCTCTCCTTGCCTTCTCTCCCCTGACAGACGCTTCTTCTGATTGTTTCCAGCTCATCAGCAGTTGATGCCACAGCGTCATGCTTATTTCTAATTACAATAATGTTGTGTGTACAATAAAAAAAAAATCTTTCTAGAGACCATACAGTTTTAGCGTACACCTGTCTGGAAGGCATTTTGTGATAACTCTACTGGATGAATGTGATGAGTACTTAAAAACGAACATGTGCGACCTGTGCCAATTTGTGCGACGTCACAATCAAAGGGATTCGGGAGAAGAAATAAACCTTCAGTCTAGTGGAGCACGTGTCTGTTCGACGCGGGCGACTTGATTCGCCGTTCGTTCCCATGGCCCTTATTTCATTCTGTTGGTATTACATTACATGGTTTGCACTGTTTTGTTTAATATTGTTTTTTTTTTTTACACACAACACCGCCCACATCGGACAGTGAACTGTTGAGGCTCCTGGGAATAATAGTGATTTGATTTATTACATATGAAAACCATGCATAATTTATTTGTATGCGGTGATTAATAATTATGATTTCTGAGGATGACCGTAAATTTAATTGTTTAGTGTTGAGATTTTTTCAACACCTTTATGTTGTTTTAGAAAACTAAAAATATAATTTTTGTTTGAGAAGAGGTGAGCGTATAATGTAGAGATAAACATTATGCTTACCACAAAAAAATAAAAATACGAGTTAGGAATAAACAGTTCTGGTGAGGCGCCACCCGTCACCATTGATAATATTCTAGTTTGGAGCGAGTATGTTTGCATGTGTGTGTTGTAGGTGTGTGAAATAAAAGTTGTATACATACTAGTGAGATCTTATTGGTGATAATGTTGGTGGGAGTAAAGATTTTTAGTTAGTGATTCTCACATTGTGGTGCCCTGCTAGTGTTGTTTGTCTGTCCGTCTCTCTGTCATATTCTACTATACATATATATATATATATATATATATATAGTGTATATATACAAGATATATATAAATATATAAAATCTCTCTCAATCCTTCTTCGAGAACGAACAGCCGGCCCACATATTAGCAGCTCTCATGGTCTAAGAAGTTCTCTCTCTCTCTTCTCGCTCGCTATATTACATACATTCCCACGGTCTCCCGCCAAAACAATCCCCACTACTTCACTAACCATCAACAACAACCAACACAACCACACTTTTCTTCTTCATTCTCAATCTTGTTTCCGTTCTCCCTCCCTCTCTCCTTCTTTCAGAATGCTCACTTGTTCCTCCCATTGTACACACTCTTAAGTAACTCCGCGGCTCTCTTTCTCGTCGCTTCATATTACACGTGCCGCACGTGGCCACCTAATACTTTCTTAACTGACAACTCCGCTTTTTTTTGTTTTTCTATTCTTCATAAACCTAGTTCCTTTTCCCTCTTAATGAATTATAATTTCTCTTGCTGCTGTAAGAAAAAGTACTACGATCCGGACAGATTTTCTAAATTGAGAATCTCCTTCGGAAATACATGTTTTATATAAAGAAAACAGTTTTTGAGCAAATGGTTTATATTTTGTTTTTTTTAATGTGAACAAAGCTCTCCTATTAAGTGCCACTGTATTATTACAATGTAAGGGACCTACCCGTGATGATAAACATATTAAATGCATTGCTAGAATTTCAAATTGGTTATGCCGAAAAAGGGACCCGACAGAATAGATTTCTGATTTATTTTTTTTGTGTAATTGTATACTTAGAAGCCGCTTCAACGAGATTCTTCAAACTTGGAAATGCCAACTGTACAAATACTCAACTCTGACCTCTATTGGAAATATTTTATTGGAAACACTGTTTTTTTTATAACACGGGGGGGGGGGGGGGCTGGCAGAGACACACTCTAGCCACCACTATTCACACTTACACATTATACAGACGGCTGCATTCAATGTATAAAACTTTCAAGTATATATAATACGTTAATAGATGTATGTACTTATTAAGTACTAAAAAATAATAATGAATTATTAAAAGAAGGAATATTCAGTTTCAAGACTAAAACAAAATCATCACAGTGACCACAATTACAGTCATTTAGAATGTAACTTCTTCTAGCTTTAAGGCATTAATAAAATATTTGTGGATAGCATAACTTGGGTCTTTTTTTTTGTGAGGGCTTGAGGCACAGCGACCTTCACGTCTTTGCACCCCTGCGTGCCGAAGGTTGCCCACGGCACCCCAAGCATATGTCCCAGACGAACACCGTCTACAACGCCTCCAACAGGTTAAGATCCTTAAGAAATCCTAATAGCCTGGCGAGGATATAGTCCCCTCCTCCTCCTGGTAACTACCCAGGTTCTTAAATCTTCTCTGAGTGACAGCCTCGCAGTCCGTTAGGAGATGTAATGGAGTTTCCTCCATCTCCCCTCAGAATCTGCATGTGCTATGACTCTCCATCCAAACCCAGCTTCGTCAGGTGTCCTCTGGGTCGACAATGCCTAGGCTCTTATATTTCGCATTCAAAGAACAAGTGTAACATCCAAATCCTCTGACTTTGATGTACAAATTAAATAAATATTTTCCGAGTCAAAAATTAAAGTCGAACCATTAAAGTACAATCTTGTTTGTGTCAGATGGCACAGTCATGTTTGTGACATCCATGTCTTAATTTATTGATGGACAGTCGAAATTTAGCTACAGTTCACATAGACTGAAATTACTAATTTGCCTATATAGGGAACCACAATTTATATATTTACGATTTAGTAAATAATGATGGTTGGTTGGTAGCGAGATGAAAGTAGAATGTTGTTGCCTGCCAGTAGCTTGAAGAGTTGATGTGACAAGTAAGAACTCTTGTTTGTTCTACCAGTGGTGAGCTAGTAGTGTGGCTTAGGGAATCTTGCAAGGTTGAGATTGTTGTAGCGACTAATATTCGAAGGTGAATTTGTAACTCGCTGTAAACCCCCTCAGAAGGTCAGCTTTATATTCACTTTCTTTTACTGCTAGAGACATCTTCTAGCTGGGAGATTAGCAGTCGTGGTTGAAGCACCTGTACATTGAGTGGCTTGACAGAGAATGTATATTAAATGCGTTTGGAACGCGGCAGTGATGTCTTGATGCAGTTGCTAAATACAACTGAGTATAGCTATTGTGTGGCAAATTTACTAGCCATTGGTTCCATTGACCAGATATATAGCAACATTTCCAGATCTACATTCCACATACAAAACCCAACATCCAACAAAGTCCAAACAGATTTTTTAAAAGTCATAGAAGTTTTTGGTTTCATGGTTTCACGGCTCCCTCTACATCCAACATCCTTAATGACATTTCGTATTGTCTATATATTTGCGTTGTTGATCGATCTTTCTTTGAGTAAACATTGAAAATGTCACGTAAATAAAGAGGACGTTTCCAATATGTATATATGTATATATTGGGAATGTGTTCCCTCAGGCTTTTTGTAGTACAAAAATTAGTACTATGTTTACAGGTTTTTACACTTATTATAAGACCGGTTGTTATTATAAACAACGCCAAGAGTAAACAACATTTTGATGGGAAACAGTCTGAACAACGAATCTAGAACTTCAGCGACCACTACAATTATATTTGACAATTCTTTATCAAAATTAAGAATCTTTACTAAACGTTTAGATTCCCTTTTAACCATAAATATAGATCGTAGGGGGCGTGTATATTGAGTCTCAATACTTAGCCAGGTAGTTCAGTGTGATTACGTGTTTAAGTCCAGTAGCCAGCACTACAGTCAACTCCAAACATCAATACCTGAATACCTGAAATTCAACTTATTAGAATTATTTTTATATTTTAATTAATTAATATATCTAGATTGTTGTTTGAAGTTTGCCAGGAATATATCAAGTCAGAAAATACTTGGCAAAGGGGGGTTTAATTATATAATATTGGTGGTAGAATTCACTTCTGTTGGCATTCTAGAGCAGAGCTTCTCAAAATGGTGGGAGGGGGGACCGTGGAATAAACAGAATATAATAAAATAAAATTTCATAGATTCCATTAAATAATGAGATGCAAACAGGAAACAATACAAAGAGATCTAAGATTTTTAATTTCTCGTACTACTAGTAAGAGGAGTTAAAATTGCGATCGTATACAATCTTCGAAATTAAGTTTTCACCGGAAATACTTGTTTTGAGGTCCCCCCCTGAGTAAGAAAAAAATGTTTTTAGCAAATTTGCTTTGTGTGTGTGTGTTTGTTGTATGTGTCTGGCGTATGCTCTCTTCTATATAACAAACGCTAGCTGTTCTGTGATGAAGGACACTGAAAAAGGATGCTTCAATTCTTGCCCTTAATATTTTCAATGACATTTTTATTATATATATATATATTCTTTATAATTCTTATTATCTATTATTTTCTATCAACCATATAGTAATCTTATATACATATTATGTTAATATTTTGGTAAATAAACTAAGCGATTAGTTATGGGTGCGGTAACAGTTTAGTAATTTCTGTATCAGTTTCTTTTTTATATAACTATTTACACTATGAACTTTATTTACATAAACGAATTGTGTATCATATCTTTTAAATTATACTTGTTAACTTAAATGTATTAATAATCTTGGTGGAGATGCGGCCTCAGATAAAATACGCGTCACTAATTCCCAATGATCAGATTTTGTAGGTACTTAGCCTGCTTCCTTTTTTTTTTTGTTGTCATCGACAGTGTGCACTCACATACACACTAAGCAAAATCAGTTTCCAGTAGGCGAATCGTATCCGCACGGTTCCGGCCATTAATTCCCGGTAGAGTAAGCATTATTCAGTTCTTATCAGTTTTTTGGCATTTAGAAATATACATGTTTATCTCAACTTTTAGCTGCGAGATAAGTGAAGGGATCTGCTCGAACGTTCCCGAATAATCCGTAATATCCTCCTAGTAACCACTGCAGATAATTTCACCCTCTCGAGGCATCATTAATTATTATTTTGCACACATGTTTTTGTCTAAAGATAGGTCATTTCCCTTATCTGTAACAGTAATGGCTGGTTGGCTAGTTGGTTAGTTAGCTAATTCGTTGGTTAGTCATTAAGAAGTTGCATTCTTTAAGAAGAGAACTCTGTAACAGGAGTATTGTTGTTATGTACTGACAATCAGGCCGTAGTTAACCTGATAAGCAGATTGGATGAATTCTACACTGAAATGGGCAACTCTAACTTGGTCACCCTAGTCTTCTAAGTACCAGGACGTTAAGAATATGAGGGCAATGGAGAAAGCGGGCATGTTGGCCCTAGAAAGTTCAAATTGGAGTTAAGGGTGTTATTGGGATTTTACTATGTTGCTGAGAGTTAATTTGTCACTACTTATTTGTAATAATTAATCAATATCTAATAGTAGGTTAAACAAATTAAAAAAAAAATGGAAACTCTGATGAAGACTCAAGATTGAATGTTACCACATGAGAATTTTCTTACTGGAGGGACTTATTTAGTTCAATGGTAATTCCCAGGTTCGAGTCCCACAGTGCTGCCCTCAGATCTTCCTAGGAGCCTCCACAGCTCACTCTTTGTGATGGCCAGTGGTGATGATGATGAGAGAACACTGCTCGGAACCCGCAATACACCGAGAGCCCCGGGGCGGGTGCAATACGGATGCTTTCAGGCCCCAGTACACTGTCTTTTAACGAAATCTATCTATTGCGCCAAAATCTAAAAATAAGTAATAATTTTATCAAGAATATAAAGAAGTTTCCTCAAAATCCGACATCGGAAGTGGACTTTATTGAATGGTGTATTTTAGTTTTCCGGAATTGCCGAACCAAGGTTTTATATTTTTTTATTTGTATCATTTTTTTTTCCAGGGAAATTATTTTTGTTGTGGTGGTTGGTTCCGCAGAGCTGGAAAGTATCACAGACATTTTCCGTGGTAGCCTGCTTTATTTTGTGGTCATCGACCGGTTTCGGGCGTTCGCCCATCTTCAGGATGTGTTTTTTAGCCAGTGTGACAACACAGACTCGCACAGAGCAAAACTCAGACGGAGTTTGCAAACAGTGTGATAACACAGACTTGCACAGAGCAAATTCCGTTTATACACTCAAGTATAAACTGAATTCAGTGTATAAACTGAATCTGAACTCAGTGTATAAACTGAATTTGCTCTGTGCAAGTCTGTGTTATCACAGTCTGACAAAAGCATCCTGAAGATGGGCGAACGCCCGCCCGAAACCGGTCGATGACCACAAAATGAAGCAGGCTACCACGGAAAATGTCTCTGACATTATTATTTTTTATTCTGGTAAAACCTCAAAAAATAATAATTTAATAATAATGGAAACGAAGTCAAAAAACTTGACTTACTTCCTGGGATTCTTTCGTCTTTGAGGTATTTTGTACTCAAATGCTTATACACTTAAATAGTAAGGTACCATATGTTAAAAAGATGTTTTTGCTCAGGATACCTCAAAAGGTTTGATGGAGCAGTTTATTCTCGTAACAACAGTAAGAGAAAGTTTTTACCTTACGCCCGAATCACCGGCGTTTGCCATTTTCTCTCTTGCAGAATGTCTTAGACCAGGGGTTGTCATAATTGAAAAGTTTAAATTTTTTGTATGCGAAAACTTACGCTTGCTTTCCTGGGTAGTGATTGGTATGAGGTATCCAAAAGGACTTACTTACCTTTTTTTCCTTGGCTTTCTCGAATATTTCTTCCATCTTCCTTTAGCAATTCTTTTAGCATACTCAAATGTGAACCCTCACGTTATGGTTGCACCAAACGAGAGCCATTCTTTATCACGAGAGATCGTTGTTTCGTTACCTGGAATACCACTATGAGAGGAGCATCATTGTAACTAATTTCTGCTTTCTGGTAAAGAATTTCAGTATAAGTTGGCGGCAACTATGCACTGGCATAACCACTTATCTCCTCATTAACGCTGCCTAAGAATCTACTAGAAATACTATATTTCTGTCCTCTCAAACACTCCAACGCCCGAGAATTTCTTCGAAATTGTAACAATTTATTCCCACAAATATTTCAATCTGGGAACTCTTTCCAGAATATCGCTGCTTCTATCACAATTGGCTGACCCATCTGTATAAACACGTAGCCGCTGAGTACCACATTACAACAAGCTTCAGAAATATTGCTCTCAGTTCGTAGTCCGCCCAAACTCCCTTCTGTAAGGCTCTATCAGATCTAGCCTTCTTCTAGCCAATTTCATTGGCGTCAAATCTTGAAGACTTGGCCACCCTTCATTAAGAGAAAATAAAAACTGTGCTTACAAATCAGGAATTGTCTATAAAATTGGGAGGGGATATTTCGTTAGCCGATCATCAATCAGTCAGAGATTTATGCCCAAATAATTTTCATTCGTTCGCGATAGGGCACGTGCATCCCCTTCATTTATCTGTCTGATGATGATGATGTTTTTACTTTCGCATTGATTGTCCTTATGTCAAGGTCATGGGTAGTTTTCTACTTCCTCTTCTTCAATTCATCCTTTTCTTTTTTTAACATCATTATTATAGCTTATAATGAAATATTAATGAGGTAGATGAGATCAATGAAGTGGGAATACTGTCCGGAAGTTCATGCAAAACTTCATTCAAAGAAAACAAACTGGGCTGTCTCCCCTACAATTCTTTCCCTCCCTCTAGACCCCCTTGCAACCCCTTTCCATCCTGAAAGTTATTTATTTCGACCTGTTTTGATCGTGTTTCAACTATGGATGAAATAATTTCATCCTCAATAAAATCTGTTTTACCATATAAGCTTTTAGAAAATTCAGGCATGTTTATATTAAATTAGTTCAATTACGCACATTAGTTATGTAAATTAAAAAAATCTGGTGTGAAACACACAACTTTCTCTTACTCCAGTTCTCCAAATTATAATTGACAGCTTTATAGTTTGTGTACCAAATTTAATGAGATTCGTCGAAAACTGAAAAAGCTGTTCAGTAAAAGCGCACTTCCGGTTTACTAATTTTCTTGAAACTCGGAATTTCGGCCATGTATTTATTTCTAATTAATTTTATTTGGATGATAGAATTGTATAATCAACTGTGATAGCACATATAGAGAAAAATATAACCCCACTCCTCCCTTAAAAGTGCCCTTAAATAAATTTTCCTAGAGAAATGTTTCAAATAAAAGTTGTAGATCATTGCATGTTTAGTTTATATACCAAGTTTCAAGAAAATCGTCAGAGCCATTTTTGAGAAAATTGCGAAAAAGAGAAAAAATCATTTAGTAAAGTGGTAAAATAAACGCACTTCCGGTTATCCGATTTTCTTCAAACTCGGAATTTCAACAACATATTTAATTCTAATCAACATTATTTAGATGACAGAATTATCTAATAAACTGAAATAGCACTTTAGATGAAAACCTAACCCACCCCTCCCCCAAAAGTGCCCTTAAATGCATTTTCCTGGAGAAATGTTTCAAATAAAAGTTTTAGCTCTTTGTATGTGCGGTTGATGTACTAAGTATAAAGAAAATCGTCGGAGCCATTTTTGAGAAAATCGCAAAAAAGTAAAAAATCCAACTAGTAAAGTGGTACTTCCGGTTGAGGAATTTTGACAGATAACGTACAGTCAGATCCCATGGTGATACCTAAACAGAATATCAAGTTTCAACTTTCTATGATTTTTCGTTTTTGAGCTATGCTGTTCACATACATACACACACAGACCATTTGCTAAAATCCACTTTTTCGGACTCAGGGAATCTCAAAACGAATATGTTCGGTGTAAACTCGATATCGAAAATTTGACACGATTACAATACTTCCTCTTACTAGGAGTAAGAGAAAGTAAAAACCGTATTCCGGTTTATTTTATAGCTTGACTTCAAATTCCTGCCGCAGGAGGATAGTATACTGTAATCATTAGATAAAAATCTAGATAAGTTCAGACAGTTTGTTGTAGTGGTTGGTTCCGCAGAGCTGGAAAGCATCAGAGACATTTTCCGTGGTAGCCTGCTTCATTTTGTGGTCATCGACCGGTTTCGGGCGTTCAGAGCTCTGTGCGAGTCTGTGTTGTCACACTGTCTAAAAAACGCATCCTGAAGATGGGCGAACGCCCGAAACCGGTCGATGACCACAAAATGAAGCAGGCTACCACGGAAAATGTCTCTGATAAGTTCAGACAGTTTTGTGCAGATTTCTATATTTTTGGTCTAAAGCCAAAATCAGTGGAAGTAAATCTTACGAAGGGCTCCATTTTTCCAGGAAAATTCATTTAAGAGGGGTTTCAAGAGAAAGGTGGGGTTATATTTTTCTCTAAAGTATCATTTGAGTTTATCATCTTCTATATAGCTATTTTATCATCTGTATAATATTAATTATTGGAAAACTTGGTTGGTAGTTATTTGAACTTTTGTACACAGCTAAAAACCATTTATTTTTTGGATTTCCGACGTTTCAGCACTATACGTGCCATTTTCACAGGACCAATTTTTTTTTTACATACTGAAAATTATTACCTTTACAGAAAGATAGAGTGACAACGCAACACCAAACTGGAATTGTATATTCGATTGACTGCGAATGTGGCAAAAAATATATAGGGCACATAAAGTCACTAACAAGCAAAACGCAGACAGAAACTTCGTTGCTAAAACACTACAAGCTAACTAACCACAACTTCAATTTTAATAACCCATCGGTACTTGGCAAAGAAAGAAATAATAATAAAAGGAAAATACTGGAAGCCTTACATATACCAGTCAATTTAAACAATATAATAAATGATAGAAGGGAATGCTCTCAAGTAAAGACGCTGCTCTCAAGCAACATATTGAAAACAATTAAACAGTACACTGAAATAACCAACCATAATAGTAACCTGCATACAGAAAACCTCTCCGTACACACAGATGAGTAATTATACTTACCAATATATTATAAATAAAATAAATTTCAGCATTTAAAAAATTAAACAAACGATAATAATAAGCATCTAAATTAATAATAAAAATCATAAAATAATTATTTAAATATAACTATAATGGAAACACAACTAACCGGAGATATAGGACACGTCACCTCCCCAAGTCAGTCCACCATAGAACAGCGTTGGTGAGATGACTCACACGAACACAGTAAGTTTTAACTAATAAATTACATATTAAAAACAACATAAAAATGATAAAAAGAACATTTTTTGTCAATATAGGCCATAACGAACAATAATACAAAAATTAAAAGAAAAGTCAAAATGAACGACCACGTGGACTCAATCACGTGAGGAGGCGAATATAAATTTTAAAAAAATTTTTATAATTAACAATAAAAAAAACTGGACAACAACACCTCATGGGATTGGCATAAAAGGTTAAATAAATTAAAATAAAATAAAACCAAGCCTCTGTATACGACTAATAAAGCATCAAAGGTAATTAATTTTCGGACTACTCGATCTGGTATAAGATCATATCATAACTAATGTAAGTGATTGAAGTATTATGTATAATGTATTATATTTTAATAATTTTCAGCATGTAAAAAGAAAATTGGTCCTGTGAAAATGGCACGTATAGTGCTGAAACGTCGGAAATCCAAAAATTAAATGGTTTTTAGATGTCAAAGGTTCAAATAACTACCAACCAAGTTTCCCAACAATAAAATACAACATTAACAAATCCAAAATCAAATATATTAATTATAATGAAATGTTATGCCGAAATTCCGAGTTTGAAGCAAACTGGTTCTACCGGAAGTGCAGCTTTACTGCAGTTTTTTTTTCAGCTTTTTGCGACTTTCTCCATAAAGACACCAACGGAACTTCATTAAACTTGTTATACTATCCATACATACAGAGATATATCACTTGTTTAAAACATTTTTCCGCCAAATATCCATTTAAGGGGTTGTTGTTCAAACTGTAAGGGTGGTTATGTTTTTTCTAAAGTTTCTATTCAGTTAGGACTCTGTTAATAATTACAATGAAATGTGGTGCCAAAATTCCGAATTTGAAGAAAATCGGTCAATCGTAAATACCTTATACAACAGTTTGTTCAGTATTTTACGATTTTCTCCATCAATACACCAACTGGTTTCATTAAACTAGTGATGCTAAACTAATTTCAATAGTTTTAGGCCTGTCACTTTTGTTTTGTCTTTTTTTTTCCGTGAGAAACGGATTTTAGTGAAGTTCTGTGGGACTTGATGGTCATCATTGATACTTACTCACAAATTATTGAAGGCTTGTGTACATTACAAGTATCAAGAAACTTTGACAATTATTATTGTAACTGTGTAATTTGCAGTAAGAGAAAATATGTAAGAGACCAGATTTTGTTTTTTAATAATTTGGAACTATTAATGGTAAGATCGATTCGTTATTAGATCCAGTCTGATTGTTGATCATTACAGCCTGTCTAATGTAGTAATTTCCTCACATTTTATCTCTGATCTGGATTTTAACACAAAATCAGACGTAACTTGTTAACAAACATTTCTATTAACATTTATTATTACATATGCTCGATACAAATTTATTTACTCGATACATTTATTTTCTTATAGATAACTTGTTGCAATGCTATTTTTGAAAAATATGCCTATTTCAATTTAGCGCCTTCCTAATTCGTTGTATTATTATTATTATTATTATTTTTGTTGTGTTGATATGTCCAGCTGCAATCTTGACTATGTCGTTAATACAATAGAATTAGTTAATGCATTTTGTTTTGTTTTCCTGTCCTCCCTTTATTATTGCTTTCTTTAGTGGAGTTATTTGTTCTGTAATATGTTACTTCCTCAATATTTAGTTATCCCCTCCAAGTTGTTGTAAGAACTATTTTTTTGGAGTCAATATTTTAGAAATTAAAAGCTTAAAACAGCATAAAAAAAAAGTCGCAGGAACGTAATTCAAGTACCACCACCATTGGGGGTCTGTTAGTTTCGGTCAAAAATTCGCTAACCGGAAGAATCAGTTTTTCGCGTTGTTCTCGAAAACGGTTCTACCGATTTCTTTTATTGTTTACACATATAAATACCTCTCACTTTTCCGGGGAAAATTTATTTTTCGGGGTTCTGAGGTAACAGTAGCGTATGCTCCTCAAAATGCCACTTTAGTGCAATTGTTGGTTTTACCATTTTACATCATTCATTAATATACGTTAGGAACATTCCAAATTCCAAATTTGAAGAAAATCGGCTAACCAGAAGTGCAACTTTACCGAATAGGTTATTGAGTTTTGCGGATTTTTTTAGAAAACAGCTGCGATTTTTTTTAAACTTGGAATCTGCACACAACATATCACTTTTAGGAAAGTTAATTTTACATGGATTTTGGAAGTCTGTCAGTTATGTTTAAATTTAAACTTTGTATTCGTTTTGACAAGAGAATGCTCCTGTACAAGTACGTATATAAGTATGTAACCCTTACCACCTTTTTTTTATAGCCAGCCCAATTTTAAATTATATTAATCGGAGTAAGAAACAAGTTGTCTGAGAGTTTTCCACTAAAGTACTTCTTAGTTTATTATGCGATTCGTCTAAATAATATTAATTAGAACTAAATAGCGGATGGAATTAGCTCACTGGTAGCGCGTTGGACATCCACGTGGATGTCCGGGGTTTGTTCGAATCGAGTCCAGCAGTGGTACCCTTAGATTTTCTCTTCCTGGAAGTCTCTACAGCTGAGTGCCTGATGATAAGCAGGTTGCCAGAGTACACTGCTTGGAGACCGGCAGTGCACTGAGAAGGCACCGGGGTGCACAATGGATCTTTGTGGTCACAGTGCTCTGTCCCCTAAAAGAATAACAAAAAAAAAGAAGAAATTAATAGGATTAAATAGATTCTCAAAATTCCAAATTTGAAAAACTGGTTCACCCACCGGAAGTGAGTTATTACTGCGTAGTTGTTTCAAATTTCTCCATAAAAACGCCAATGGAGTTTATTATTTGGTATATAAACTGTGAATATTGAGATCCATCACTTTTCTTTGTAACTTTTTTCCGAGAAAGTTCATTGAAGATGGGTTTTGCGAGAGAGGGGCGGTAGTTATGCTTTGTCTCAAAAAGGTGGTATTTATTAAGTTTAGATTCCCAAATTATGATATAACATGACTACAACTGAACTTCCAGTAAGGAGGACAAGTTTGAAGAAAATTTGACATTTACAACTGTGGGTAAATTATAGTGAGAGAAAGTCGTGTGAGTGTTTGGACAGCAGATTTTTTATTATATATCAATACATTTCGTACACAGACAATCAAGGAAATCTCGCAATAGATTTACTAGATGGGTGGCGCTGTCCACTTTCTGTACATAGTTAATTTATACAAATAGTTTCTTCTAACTAACAGACATAAAAGTAAAATGAAAACGCGAGATATAATAAAACGATACGTAGTCAATGTGTAAATATCACTCTGTCTGTGTGATGCTATTTGATAACTTGCCAGATTGAATGTTTATATATAAATAAAACATACGAAATATATAAATATATATATATCATAAATTTAAGTTGCAAAAACTATTATTTCATCCTAAATAATTTTTTAATGGATTTCTATATATTTAACATTAATCAATAATAGGTGGTATTTAACAAACGCTAATTTTTCAATAACAGAATTGTTCAGTTGTAGATTCACTAGGAAAAGTTTATTTCTGTATTAACGCAATGAACGCAAAATTGTGAATGTATATATATATATATTTTATTTTTAGTTGGATTTATTTTAATTTTCTTATATATTCAGTGCAAATATAAATATCAGCATATTACTTCACTAAAAATAAATACTTGTGTACTTATAATGGCGATAGTTGCTGCTACTCATCTAATTTACGTCTCTATACTATTCTTTTATTTTTCATTTATATCTTGGTTATACGTATAATTGATCTTTTATTTTTCATTTATATCTTGGTTATACGTATAATTGATTTCTCTTACTGCTCTCCGGTATATAATACAGTCCCCCCCCCCCCCCTAAAATTTTCAGAATTTAATTTTGATTTAAAAAAAAAAAATCTGTGATCAATCACTCACATCACTTTCTTTTACTGTAATTTACTAATTTTCTTCAAACATAATTTTTCAAACTAAATGTTTATGTCAATAATAAGAGAATGCCCTAGTAAAACTACTTTAACCTCCTCCCCCCGCCAAAATTAAATGAATTTTCTCGGAAAATTGTTGTATGTGAAGAGCTATATGTATAGTTGATATACCAAGTTCAAAGAAAATCGTTCGAGCCATTTTCTAGAAAATTCCAAATCACTGAAAATCCATTCAGTGTAAAGGGCTACTTCCGGTTGACATATAACAGGAAATTATGACAATTAGATAAAATCCCATTGGATCCCATGGTGATACCCAAACGGAATGTTAAGTTTGAACTTTCTGTGATTTTTCGTTTTCGTGCTTATTAGTGAACATATATAAAGTTACAAACACACAAAGTTCATAAAATCACTGACTCAAGGGGTTTCAAAACGCATATGCCAATGAAAGCTCGATATCGAAAATTTGATACAAACGCAATGATTTTTAAAACTTTAAGAAATATCTATTTATCAAATAGCGAGTAACTACTACTTTTTACTATCTCTTACTCCTAGAAGTATTGGAAGTATCGGTCGAATTTTCGACATGTTGTGGGTTTCTCTGTCCCCTCCCTTCTTTTCACTGTGTGTGATAGTAAAATATCTTCAAAAACGAAAATTGCAGAAACCTCAAAGTTGTAATTTTGTTTAGAGTACTAATACCATCGTATCTGATACGGATCTGAATCCATCAACCGGAAATGGGCAGTTAATGTTGCTCTCCTTCAGTTATCAAGATTTTCTCCAAAACGGCTCCCAATGACTTTCTTTTAAAGACTTGGCATCCTCCTCCATAGAAACAGATCTGTATTTTTTTATTTGACACATTTTTCGGGAAAATTGATTTTTTGTGGGTTTCTGAGGGAACAGTACAGAACAGTGTTGTTGTTCTTTCTCCAAAGTGACACTTCACTGCACCATTTATTAATATACATTAGGAGCATTGATGGAATTCCAAATTTGAAGACCGGAAGTGCTACTTCACAGAATAGGATTTTGAGTTTTCTCTAAAACGGTCACAACGATTTTCTTCAACATCTAATATTAAGATTTTTTGAAACTTGAAATGTATAACTTTTATCTGAAACATTTAAAAAAAAAATTATTTTGGAGTGGTTTTAGGGTGATCTTAGTTACCTAGTTACCTTTAGGGTGATCTTAGTTACCTAGTTACCTTTAGGGTGATCTTAGTTACCTAGTTACCTTTAAATTAAACTGTCAGCTACATAGTCTACATAGCAGAGAGCGTTCTTTTATTAATATCTGGTTTGTTTGCGGCGGCACCCCAACTTACATCTCCTATGAGTTCACTACTGCTTTAAGTTTTGACAACATTGCAACCCCTCAAGAAACTCACACCCCCACCAAAATCATTTTTTTGGGGGGAAGAAATGTTACATGTAGAAACGATGATTAAAGTCATATATGTGTGTCCAATATGTTGCACGAATATGTTATGTGCTTGTAAAAATTCAGAAGCTGTCGGGGGAGGGGGGGTTAAAAATAGTATATTGTGTGTAGGTGTTGATTCATTTGAATAAATAATTAAAAATATAAGTAGGGCATACAGACAGTAAAGTATTCCTAGACTTAGCGCCAGTGTTGTGTGCCATGTATTTGTATGAATACATCTGTGACGGGGTGGTGCAGTGAGGTAGAGGTAGTAGGGTGGTCGGTAATACCAGCGCATTATTACTTTGTGGATATACGTATTTTTTTATTTATTTGATTTTTTTATGAATCACATTCTTGAAAATAGAACGGAACAGAGGAAGTTTTGTGGCGGCGGGAAATTTTACGACAGGAAATTAATTGTGTCGGTGGGGGGGAATTACATTGATCCAATGTTATGATTCATCAATCTGATTTTGAGCAAAGAGATATCCCATTCATCAAAGTTCTTGATTACGTTGTCCATTCTGGGAAATATTAGTGTATGAAAAAATTAAAGATTACGCAGCGAAAAGTTATGTGTGGTTGTTGTTTTCTTTACAGCCTTGAGTTAAGCAGAAGACTCTTTAACTCTTTTGAACATTTTGAACATTCAGGAAACTGAAATCATAAACTACTTTTAAGGCTTAGTATCCTGCTTATTCTTAGCTTTCTAATCAAGTTTTGTTTGAGATGAATGGCTGTTGTGACGACAAACACAGGAATTTGGCAGGGAAACAGTTCTGATTATATAGCTTTTATATTCGATGATTTAACACTTTTTTTTTTTATAAACCAATAAAGGAAGATGAATGTTTTTATATATTAACATTTGCTGTATCCTATAGTTTTTATCAATTTTTACATTCTCATACAAGAGGGAGAAGTATTATGGTCGGGCCAAATTACCAAAATTGAATTTGTATTCAGGGTTTTTGAATATAAAATATTAAGGATCCAAACTCATACCCAACAATGGTCCAATTTTGAACTAAAATCTCATTCATTACAAATCTAAATAATAGTACTTTAAGTGTTAGGTATTTTTGTTTATGTTTGCTCACATTTTAATGGCTCTGCCAACACTAACAGTGTTTTTCTAAAATAAAACTAATCATTTATTTTTCTCTTTTGTTTCAGGTGAGTCTATTTCATTGGGTGTTCCAACTAGTTTAGGGTAAGTCTGTTAGAATTAATATCAAATTTTTGTATCAAGTATGTGGTCTCCTCCGCAATGTTGGAAAACTAGTAGTTCTTTCCCCTTTTCGACTACATCATTCTTATCTGGTCTCGATCGGTTTTCAAGCCTTTGTCTATCTGTTCATATTGTCTTGATAAACAGTGTGATGTCTGTAGACTTGCTTGAGGGGAAGGGATGTATAAATTGGAGTTTACACACTGATTGTGTAAAAGAAAAAACAGAGTTGTGACATCATCACTGTTTACAGCAATACATTCTGATAAGATGAGCGAACACCTGAAACCAATAGATGATCACAAAAAATGAAACAAACGAAACACCGGAGAAGAACCTCGAATGTTATTTACCGTATTTTACAAGGTTATAGCGAAAGCCTTCATTAAATTCTTTTGTTTTAACTGCTGTCTTTATTGAGGATTTCTGCCATGTTGAGGTAACAAACATTCTGAAATTTGAGATTGTAATTAATGTGTGGTGGGCCCCCCCAATAAGTTTACACTGTTCTTACGAGAACATCGAACTTGGATTCCTTGAACTTGATCTTCAGAACTGGAGCTTGCACATTTGATTTACTTGAAAGTTTATTTATCTTTTACTTAACACTGAGGATTTTTATAGAAATAGTTTCCAGAGGGTCCGAACTTAGCCCTGATATTGGCCATCATCTAATTTAGAGAGCTCCCTTGTGATATCTTTCCTTTTACCCTTGCTATCGGCCCTTTTTTTTCTGCAACCCTGAGCAGAATTTCTCGGCTGATAGACCTCTTCCAATGTTTTATTTGTGGTGTATTTTGAAGGAACATCTCACTAGATTTAGAATTTTGATATCTCTAGCACTATTCAAAGTTATAAGCACTATTGAAATTTCTTAACGTTCAAGTTCTTATCCACCCTTCATCCAGGTTCGACCCAAGGCACATTTTCTGCTTTTTAAATAGCTTTATTAAGATACAAAATAATGGTGACGAAAATTCAGGATACCATTACTGGTTGCAACATCGCGAAGAAAAGGGGAGGAGCTGATCCTGTGTCAAAGTTCAGAACTAAACGACGAAGGGAATCGCGTCGTGCGTCCGCCACGCTGCCCCAACCCGCTGGCACTCTACTGCGCCAAGGATTTAAATTTCGTTTTAAAAATTTAATTAGGTTCTATGCATAAATTTTTTTACATTTCGCTAAGTTTTTCTTAAATCTGGTACTGGTGTTGAAATCTGTTGGGATATTTATTCCTATACTGCTTTATAATTGGAAATTGGCCATTTATTAATTTTGGTAATTCTATGTTGATCTGGTTTGGTTCAAGTAGTTTTCTTGTTTTGTTTTTTTACTTTCTCTTACTCCCCTGGTAAGAGAAAATATTGTAATCGTGTCAAATTTTCGATATTGAGTTTACACCGGACATATCCGTTTTGAGGTCCCCTGAGTCCAAAAAAGTGGTTTTTAGCAAATGGTCGGTCTTTATGTGTATATGTGTATGTATGTATATATGTATGCATGTGAACAGCATAGCTCAGAAATGAAAAATCGCTGAAAGTTCAAACATGATATTTTAAGCTCCAGACTTGAGTTTCACCATGAGATCCGTCAGTACCTTACTGTCAAAATTCCTCAACTGGAAGTACCACTTTGCTGAATCATTTTTTCACTTTTTTGCAATTTTCTCAAAAATCGCTCCAACGATTTTCTTTAAACTTTGTATATCAACTGCACATACAAGGATTTACAATTTTTGTTTCAACCATTTCTCCAAGAAAATGCGTTTAAGGGCACTTTTGGGAGAGGGATGGGGTTATGTTGTCCTCTAAAGTTCTATTTCAGTTTGTTATACAAATCTATCATCTAAATAATATTAATTAGAAATAAATATGTTGTTAATTCCGAGTTTGAAGAAAACTATTATTTGTGTGTTTTTACTGAACAGCTTTTTCATTTTTTGTGATTTTCTCCACAAAAACACCAAGGAATTTCATTAAATTTGACATACTAAATGTAATGTTGTGTCCAGTTACTTTTGTAAACTGCAGTAAGAGAAAGTTGTGTATCAGATATTTTTTTTCATTTGCTTAGATTATTTTTTCAAGTTTGTAACTTTTTGGGCGTCTAGTTTCTATCTGGGGTTCACGATTTTGGTCCCCAAAATGTTTAGAGAAATGTTATGTTGTGTGTTGCGGTCAGAATGAAATGAAAAACCGGAAAATTACAAAAATGTAAAGTATGTTTCTTTTAAATAACTTCCTCCATGGAATTTTGGACTCGGATGGTTTTTGAAGTGAACACAGGTGATAGATATATAAAGCAGAATGGCTTTGACTTTCTATATTTACCTTACTTTTGCTTCTAACGTATTTTCCACATGCCCACATTAGAATTATATGTGTTTTGTACTAATATAATAAAATAAATATTGGTATAGTATTTGCATTAATTATCTGAGCAGAGGTGAAATTCACTGTAAATAATAATCACATAATGTAAGATAATATCAACATCATAGATATTGATCTATAAAAAATTTAAATCAGTTTCTTATATAAATTGTTGACAATTTTATTACTTATTACTAGTTCAAGTTCAGTGAACGAGCTAGGCGCCCATAGCTCTTGCTTTTTAGTACAGTTCTTCGTGAGAGTAGCCCTCTTGAGATTTCAAAGGCTGCCAATGTACAATAAGGAAGTATGATAGCTTTAAATGGGAGCTAATCTGGACTATCTCTTTTGGTAATATTTGAGTTGTTTTTTAGTTTTATTTAACTTTACTTTCAGTCTCGTTGAACATATGAGAACCAGTCTCTTGAACATATGAAACGGTCATATGTAAGAAATCTATTGCAGTCGTATCAAATTTTGAAAAATGTTTTAATGTATTTATTTTTGTATTTGATGGTTGTGTTTGTAAACAAAATATCTTAAAAACGCACAATTTGCAGGAAACTCAAGCTGGATATTCCGTTTAGGTACCACTTATATGAAGCGAAAGTTTCGGTCAAAACCACTTCACTTGAACCTGGGGGGGGATGATTTATAGGGATTTATACGGGATCTGTAGTTGTTAGATGCACTGATTGCTAGCGCCAGTGTAATCACCATTCACTGCCTGCTTTAGTTGAAAACAACCTGTTGCCCCCACCACCGTGTAAAAAGTGTATTGTTAAAGTCAGTTCACCGGACACAGGGAAGGGAATAGCTAAGTGGTTAGCGTATTATATATTATATAAGCGGTTAGCGACTCCACGCGAGTCAATTTTCAATTTGGAATTTTCATTTTGGAAATTGAGTTTCTACCGAAAGTACATGCTTTTAGGTCCACTGAGTACTAAAAAATAGTTTTTAGCGAATGGACTATGTGTGTATGTGAGAGGGTGTGAACAAAATATCTCAAAACAGGAAGCTCAAACTCTGTAATCCATTTAGGAACTTCCACCACATTAGACACGAAGAATTCTGGCAAAATTCCTCAGCCGGCAGTGCAACTTTGCTGAATTTGTTTTCTTTTTTCGCGGTGTTCCTTAAATTATACTGCCTACACAGAAATTGCTTTCACTTTTATTTGAAACCTTTTCCCGGAAAAATTGTTTTTGGGCGAATATTAAGCTTTCCTCTGATGTACTACTTCAATTCAAAGGGAAGGATTAGTTAAGTGGTAGCGCGCTGGACTAGCCATGTGGAGGCACCGGCAAGTCCAGTTCGAGTCCAGCAATGCTGCCCGTAGATTTTCTCTTCTTAGGAGCCCACTGTCCAGTGATGAATAGTGTTGTCTGTAACTGAGAGAACACTGTCCGGAGGCCGGCGGTGCACTGACAAGGCTCCGGGAGCCAATGACCATGGATGTTGACACGTCCTAAATAAAAATAAATAAAAACTGCAATCTATGCTACTTTAATTTAATGTATGGTTCTCCCAGTTTATCATATTAATATACATTAAAGAATTGATAGAGTTTCATTTGGAGAAAATTGGTAAATCGGAAGTGCGACTTCACGAGTAGGTTTTTGAGTTTTTGGAATTTTCTCGACAACGACTACAAGTTTTCTTTGAACTTGGAAGCTACTTTAACTACGTAGTTAAAAGCCTATCAGTTTTATCTGAAACCTTTTTTCCAAAAAAATTATTTTTGAAGCGTTTTGGAGATCTGCCAGTTTGAAATTTAAAATGCACAAGCTTTGTTCCTGAGCCTTCCACACAGTAGGCTCAGGTAAACAATTATAGCATTTACCACTTCTTCTTTTTTATAGCCAGCCCAGCTAAGAACGTGTCTAAAATTGTTAATCACATTGTATTAATTGGAGTTGAGTATTTCATCCCAGAGTTTTTTCTTGACTACTGGAATATTGTTAGTTGTGACATATTTTTCTTGGTTCCTTTTTTGGTATTTTGTGTGGCATTTTATTAAGTTTGTTATTTTAAATTGTTCCTACAAAGAGGTAATGATATTTATGATGTTATTAAAAGAAGCAACATAAAAATATGTATAAGAGAAAGTTGTAGCTGAAATATTATAGTGTAAATTGAAATAGTTTAGTAGTGATGATAGTGATGAAGTTGGAGGAAAAGAGCGAAGAGAGGTAGCTAGCAGGCAGGAAGCAGGTCGGTCGGTGCTGTAGAGCCACACAGCACAGCCTCCGTACAACTGTTATGGAGAGAGAGACAGAGCTGTGTTCCTAGAACTGCGTGGAGACCTGGCTGGCCCCAAGGCACTTGGTATGGTGCGTGTGCACACAAGCCACCCGCATTCCTCGCATTCCTTTCTACTTTAGTTCTTCTTCTAACTTGGGTCTTCCACCTTGCTCTGCTTGTTACCCTCCTTCATCCTCAGGTCGTCCTCTGTTACTTCCCTTTGCTTGCTCTGCTTCTTATTCTTGGTCACCTTATTTTTCCATTAGTTAGTACAAAAAAAAGTAGATTTTGTTCAGATTATCTTCTGCTTCCAACCAGTTAACATCATATTACTCTTAATTAATGCACTTGTAGGAATCATCTCAGTAAAGAACATATTCACACTATTTTATTGCAATTATTATAATTTTAATTGCAACTTAATTTGATATAAATATGCAAAGTGGGGATTATAGCTGTTGATGTTAAGGAATAAGTTTTATTTGAATGATAATACATTGCGTTTTGTCAGCCAGCCCTCAGTATAACTTGCGAAGTTTGAAAGTTCAGCCTAATGAAGAAAGAATTTTCCTAAAATTAGTTTTCCTGAAACAGATCCAGGAAATCACGAAAAATGGAAAATCAGTGTCACACTTCAGGTTGACTGCAGTCTTCGTTCGACTGCGAAGGTGGTGTCTAAACGGAACATCATCATTGAGCTGTGATGCTATTTTCCTTTTTTTTTGAGATATTTAGTACACTCTGTCTAGGACCGACTATACTGCAGAACGAAAAGAGAGAGAAAATATTTTTTCGTATCTAGGGTATCGCAGCAGAATATGTACTTGCAGTGAAACTACAATGCAATCTCACATTACTTCCTGATACAGCAGACAGAGAATTTATTTTATCGGAAATACATGTTTCGACGGTTCCTGTCTGCGCATAGCTATTTTTAGTGAACAAAACAATTTCAAAAAAGAAAAATTCGGAAGAAGCTCAATTCCTTTTTGTTACGAGTATAAACCTTGAAATTCGTCGCGAAGCTTCCAGTCACATCCGGTATCCAGAGGGAATCATTTTACTTGGAAAAATGTTTTAAATAAAATTGAATCGATTGATGCCCTGACTTTTCTTTTCTGAACTTTCAAGTACATACAACAGACACTATTCATTAAAGACTTTTTTACATCTCCTTACAGCAGAGAGAGAGTGAGGGAGAGAATGTGTGTGAGAATCTTTCCCTTGTCTAAGGAAACTCAGTATATTCACTTGCTGTATTACAAGTTTCTGTGGAACAATTTGAATAGATAAATATTTACCAATATAAACAATAGTTACGTTTGGCATGTTAATCGAACAAGCAAAAAATTATTGGCTGGGACCAAAGAAAAAACTTTTTATCTTGAAAAGTTAATTCGACGTTTTGGACATCTTTGGTGCCCTTCTTCAGTAACTACAAACACAAAACCAAGAGAAATACAGAAAATTGTATGATATCAATTTTTGTCATATGTATGAATTCTGTTTTTATCATAAATTTTCTGTGTTTCTCTTTCTTTTGTGTTTGTAGTTGCTGAAGAAAGACAAATAATTTAAAGAAAATGAAATAAAAAAGAGGGGAGAATGTTGGTTTATTTATTTGTATATATAGTGCTTTCCTTTTTAAAATAATTTGATAGCCACACGGGGCAGAGAGAACACCTTTCTAAAAACGGTATATTTGTGTTTTGTGTTTAAGAAAGCTTTGAACCGTGTAATTCTTTTGTAAAGGTTTAGTTAGTTTTATGCAACAATACTTCTTTTCGAACAAGTTCAGTTTTGCATTCAGTAAATGCATTTCTGCAATTATTTACCCAAATATAACGAGATTATTAATGAATGTTAACAAAAAATTTCTGGTATTAAACACTTAGTTCGTGCGAGCATTCAGGGTTCGATTTCCGTGAGGGCAAAATCTATGTTGATCCAGCATCGTGATAAAAAGTGGGAAGCTACAGTTAGTAGCGCCCTAGGTAGGAATGCCGGAACTTAACGGCGTGGGAACTGCGGCGTGCTTACCACATGCCCCCTATTCAAATTGCTGTGGCGCCGTAGGGTTATTAAACACTCATTACTTTATGTTATTGCAATGTTTATATATTTGGTCTAAATTATAAATTCAAACTGTCTGCAGTATTCTCTAAATAGCAGTTAAGAGTGAAGGGCTGTTTAGAGAGAGGGTAGCTGCCATCCCATCGTCTCCAGTATTCCCAAAAATAAATTGCTGAAATAATGTTAAAACAGGAAGTATATAGTGAGTCCGTATGCCAGAATTAACGAAAGGCGCTGGTATCATCGAGAAAATTGCTGAAAACAGAAAAAGCTATAGCTGAAAATTGGCACTTTCAGTCAACTAATTTTCTAGGAATTTCGAAATTTTAGCAACACATTTAGGTCTCATTCAGTTTACTAGGTGGTAGAAGTGTACAGTACAGTTAATGGGCACTACTAGTGGTGGTGGTGGGGGATCTAACGTAACTCAACTCCTTTAAAATCAGTTTTCCCAGTTATGTGAATCAGGATTGTTTTGGGTAACACAACAGAAAAACCATAGCAACTGTATTCGATAAAATTGCAAAACAAATATATAAAAATCCATTCAGTAAAATGGAAATTCCGGTTAAGAGATTTTCCTGTTGGATTTCTTGGACAGTCTCAAAGGGAAGCTCAAATAGGTGCTTGGTAATTAGATAAAACTACCATATTTTTTTTTTGTTTTATTATTTTACTAATTAAAATTTACATCTTGTTCAATATTGTTTTTTATTCACAGATGAATTCCTCCCCTCTCCCTAAAACATACAAACACTTCAACATTTACACGAAATTCGATATGAAGCAACCTCTATTCTGTTGCATTTCCCAACTTTTCCCGCTTGCTAAACTTTCTTCAAAATTGCAGTTTCTATGTACATAGTCAACAGATTTCATTTGCATATTACATATTCAAAGCAGATCGGGAGGGTCCCCAGGGGGATGGCATCAGAGGGCCAGAGCATTTAATATCACACAATTACATATTGGTTTAGAGAGACCTACCACTATTATTTGCACAGTATTCCAGGGAAATAAAGTTTTGGAAGTTCCGAGATGAATTTGCCATTTCAGTTTAATGTACGTTCCCACTTCCATTATACACTAGACATCCCTAATTAGCTGGCTGACACCTGTTGTGAGGATTCTTTGATGCTGGATAAGTGTATTTCCCGGTTGCTTGAGATTGTTAAAAATGAAGCTAACTGATACTATACCAAATAGAATCTTTCACTATATCATCATTTTTATCCTTAATATCCATCCAATACATCCAATCCCTGCGTATTTATATTATACCGAAGAAATCTTTTTATTTTCGACAAAAATCTTATCTAATACACAGGGTGACAATTTTACGCCCCCCACCCCGCCCGTATTGGCAAATATTCGAGATAAAAATATCCAAATGAGATACTTCATTTGTTTTCAAGGATTCCAAAAATATATGATCATTTTTTTTTAAGCTGCAGAAATGAGAGATTTCGAAACCAACTTTCTTATTTTCAATTCAAATTGGACTAAATATTTGTTTTCACGAATTCTTTAAAAGTAGATCTTTTTCCCTTCAAATAATGGTTTTTGAACGAGAAAAATGTGTTGCATATTCAATTTTGTTTTGCTGAGTTATTCAGTTTTGGATGTAGAGAAATTCTCTTCTTTCTGGTTACTATGTTTCACCTTGTTTTTGATTTGTATTCACATAAGGCAAAAACGTATTTTCATTAATTGTTCACAATGGGCACCATCATTAATAAGCAAACGCGTCCTTTTGGTTCTGTTCTTCATTGACCATTTCATTGGTTCTGTTTCTTCAGATTTGTGTACATTTCTTCGCAGCTTTTAGAAATTCTTTAAGTTCTGCTGCCATAAACTTTATTGGTTTAAGTTACCATAAACTTTATATAAAAGCAAACTCAATTTAACAAAATTTTATTGAAAGGCTTAAATTTTACTGATAGTAAGCAGTAGAGTGAGTAGAATAAAAAAAAGGGGGTTGTGCAAGGCATGAATTTAAGTAAGTTTTTTGGATTTTAAATTTTCCTTATTACATTTTTTCCAGATGAAAAAAGTGAGTTCCGGTAAACAGGAAGTCTAACTACAGTGTGTTCTTCATACTGTATTTATCGAAGTAATATCGAAATATTTTTTTTCTTTTTTTCATTTTTAGTTATGGTCGCTTTGTATTTATTCCAAATTATGTCAGTAGAAAAGAGCGGAGTTTATTAATAGAACTTCCTCTATTCCACATTAAATCTTTCAATCTTATATCACCATTTGATTGAACCTTTTTCATTAAGTCACCATGCTGTGCTTTTAAAAAATGATTTATTTCCTTTAAGAAATAACCAAATCCATTTCTTCTTGAAAAAAAAATCACTTAATCACTTAATTTCCTTGTAAAACTTACTTTCCATTATTTTTAGCTCGTCATCTGTGTGAACAGAATACTAAAACACCAAAAATCTGGTGTGAAGAACTCACACGACTTTTGCTGCCATTTATATAGATTGATTGATTCTGTTAAAACAAATAATTCTAACTGTATGTTCAGATGACTTCAATATTTTTATGAATGCGAGAATCTGAACTATGTAAAAATAAAACACTTTTTTGAGTTAAACATAACCTCGTCCTCTCAGAAAATTACTCGTAAATGATTTTTCCCTAAGAAATATTTCAAATTTAAGTTTCAATACTGCCAGGAAGTTTTCGGACAAAATCCATCAACGAATGTGCGACTTTTTTGAGCAGTTCTTATTTTGCGATTTTCTCGAAATCGGCTCCAACCTACATAATACCTACTACATATCTGCATAATAAATATCTACCTCACTATTATTTGGAACTTTTTCCTGGGAAAACGATTTTTTGGGGATTCTAGGGGCAACAGATCGTTAGGCGCCTCTCTAAAATACCACTTCAATACATTGAATGGAGGACTTGGGAGGTTCCAACGATTAGCTCAGGGGTAGGGTTGTCCACTGGTCTCCCACACTGAGGTCCCGGGTTCGAACCCAGCAGTGCTGCCCTTAAATTTTTTTCTTCCTATAACTTCTACGGCTCAATGCCCTGGGTGGTCAGTGTTGTCTGTAGCTAAAGAACATGTCCGGAGACCAGCAGTGCACAGAGAAGGCTCGGGGGATGGGGGTACCGTAGATCTTTTTGGTCGCAGTGCACTAAGAAGAATCCAACCATAAGTGCTGCTTCACAGAATAGTTTTTTGATTTTTTTTTTTTTAAGCTTCTCGAAAAGGGATATAACGATTTTATATAAATTTGGTACACCATCTGCACAGATACCGTAATCCGTTTTATTTGAAACATTTTTACAAAAAAATTGATTTAACATAGTTGTACAGAATTTAACTTAACCTTAAGCCAACATATGTAATCTTTGCTCATAGCAGTGACTACATTTGATTGTTGAAGGGGATTATTGCACTACGACCTGAAAGATCTATTGTGTCCCAGGAGTCTTCTCTTTGCACTGCCGGCCTCCTAGTAGTTTCAACACTGACAGACAACACTTGCCCATTACCGGACAGTGAGCAGTAGAGGCTTCTAGGAATAAAAAATCTAAGTGCAGCATGCTGGATTCGAACCCGAGACCTTCGCGTTGCTAGTCCAGCGCGCTACCACTGAGCTAATCCCTTCCTTCTCCCTTGGCTTACCTCAATTAACTAGGGACAAAGACCTAATTTGTGTACTGTGTTTGTCTTTGTCTGTAAAGGGTAAAGGGGAATGTGAAGGGTAGTGTGTATGTAGTTTAAGTGTATTTTGTACTGTTTTGACGAAGTGCATGGGAAAGCATTTTTGTAAAACGATTTTATTATTAATAACAACTACCAAGATTACATAATCTGGTTTTTCACAAATTAAGACTGAAAACAATAATTAAAATATTTTTCTAAAGAGAAATAATGGCCTCTCGTTAATTTTTTGTCTATCGGCTTTGTTTGTTCAAGGAATTTTATAGAATCTGGGTGAATCTATCGCTTTATTCAACGGAAAATCCCAAGCAAAAACTACTAGGAAATAGTTTTCTATTATAAGTTGGCCTTCAGCGTTGGTCTAGTGGCTAGGGCACTTGTCTTTGGTGCGAGAATTCAGGGTCCCGTGAGGGTTGTCCCAGCATCCTGAGAAAAAGTTGGAAGCTAAAGTTGGTAGCGCACCTAGGTAGCGAACGTTAGAACTAAACGGCGAGGGAACTGCGGCAAACTTACCAGAGGTTCCCAGTATAAATCATCTCTGGCAAGCCTTGGCCCTTCATGAGCTTGTAGGTTTTTTTTTTAAAATATATTCATTTAAAAATGGCAATAGAACCCCTGAGGGGGGATATTGAGGCTATAGAGTGGGCCAAAGTCCAAATTTTCCAGTATCTTCCAGGCAGGACTCCTCTTTGTGAATCAGTCCGATAGTCAGGTCGCCATTAAACAATAGCATTGAGCTCATGTAGCATCAGCTCAGAATTGCTATGGGATTACCTTGGCAAACTCAATGTCCTGGCCAGGAACAATTGAGTTATCCCCTATCTATTTTATTTGTCTAGAAGTGAATAAATAGTTAGTCGTCATCCTGGCAAAGAATGACGCTGCATCGAACCCTTTTCTGAGATATCCACCAGTCTTTTCGAAAGTAGCTCAAGAAACGAGGAGTAAGTAAAGAGAACATGGTTTTTGAGAGACCTCCCAGTACTGAAGCTGTCTTATGATTAGTCTGGTCATTTATGTGCCGCACACATAGGCTCAGGGGACCTTCAGATGTCCCCTAGAGCATAAGGGACATCTGAAGATCCCCTGAGCTAAGTCTAGTTCAAGAGAGCGTCAGCAACAAACATACATGTGGAGTGTATGGTTGTTATTTTCCTTACGCTTTCTCTGACTCCGTTCCTGACAGATTTGCAACACTTAAGTATTATTGCACATATGTATATATCCTACATAATAGATTTACAACATTTCGATTAAAATGTTGAAACCGGAAGTACTGAATGCTTTTTGTTATTTTTAATGTGTAACTTTCGGTTTAAATGATTTCTTACTTCCTCTTATTGCTGAAAAAATATATTGCCTTCTCGTCATTTTTTCAAATTGAATATCCACCGAAAATACGGGTTTTGAGTTCTGGAATACGAACAAATTTTTTTATAATATATAATGAATATCTCAAAAACAGAAAATTTGTTAATTAAACTTACTTACACATTGTTAGTTTCAGAAAGAGTGTATATATGTGTTTCTGGTCAAAAACTCGTTTCCGTAAATTTGATACGGTCTCCATACATCATCTTACAGCAGTACCAGAGAAGGGGAAAATTCTAGGTTTGAAGAAAGGTTTTCCATTAGAATAACAGTGAGTGTAGAGAACAAAGTAAAAAGGATAAAGCCGTTTTTGGGAACTCGGGATGATTTTAAAGAAGTAGAAATTCGTTGCAATATTTTAAATTCTAATTTAAAGTAACAATGAGCAATATTATGTATAGACTTACTAACCCAGACATCAAATAAAGGACTTTCTTTAATATTTGTTAATTAATACTTAGACAGTATCCCTCATTAATAATTTATGAATGATATTATGTATACACATTCATTATTTAAGAGGTAAATTTATAAAGGTATTTTTTCCCCAACGCCATGACTTCGGCTATTCAGCCATTCTAAGTCGCGCAGCCCACTATAAAAAGGCTGCGCTGGCGATTCATGTTGTTCGTTTAATTAGTTATCCAGGAGGCAGTGAGAACAATCTCGGACGCGAACAACTCCCCCCCCCCATTTATAAAGTAATAGATATCCTAAGTTATTAGCCATATTTAGGATAAAAAATGCTAATAATAACTATTGGCATAAAGATGCCAATGCTTTTTGATTATTAATTGTTAATTTTATAATTTTAATAATTAAATAATTTTAAATATTTAAATTTTGATTTAGATAATGATGTTATAACTGGATGATAAAGTTAAATGAACGACATTAACTGGATTATGAAAATGATGAGAAGAATTTTTGTTATATTTTAATTTATAATAGATATAATTACTTATTACCATCAAATTGTTCGCTACGTAAGACCCGGCTCAATCAGAAAATATTTGCCCATTCTATTAGATAAATATCCCGTTTGTAACTAATATTTTCTTGTACCCTCCTTTACACCCTCCTTGTATACCCTGCCTTCGTGAAAAAGAACAAAAATCCCATTTTATTAGCTCAGGATGTAGTATTTTTTTTTAAAACAATTGATTGGAATTCATTTTTAAAATACTGTAATAATGCAGTATGAGAATTTCAGATTGAACAATAAAAAGTCATTAATTTTTGTATTACAATTTTTGCTTATCAAACTTAACGAAACGATGATGTTATATTGAATTGCTTTGTGTGCGTTTAGGAACAGGGTTTAGTCTTCTGTTTTGATTTAGCCTTTTGTATTAAATGATTTAATGACTTTTATTAGGTATTTATGTTTAAATTTTGTTTGTATAATATACAGAGCGAACACACTCCCCGACAGCTTTGCCAGGGTTAACTATCTGCAGTTGGTGATTATAGCTCAGTTAATCCCTTTTTTATTATAAACGTAATATTTACAGTTTCATAAACAAATCGCCATTGTTTATATACCCCCGTTTACGTGTTGTACACCCTGCCTTCGTGAGAAAGAACAAAAACAACTGGAGGCTCTCTCGCTCGCCCCTCTCTCCTCGTATGTTCGGTTGGTGTGTGTGATACTTTCTTTGACTTTGTCACTAATAAAATCTTGCCATTTTCTCTTTATTTTATTTCATTATCCACCCTTTTTGTTCATTCACTTTCAAAACATTCTATTTTTAAACCTCCTTTCTGAGAAAATTTAAAACTTTGGTGTTTCGTTATCTACTATTAAGCAATAATAATATGTGGGGATGAGTCCGCAATGCTGGATAACATCTGGGATTTTATCCGTCGTAGATGCATGTTTTTGTCAGAGTCTTCGGCTATCGTCAGAGTGAAGTTATAATTCGTGTAGACAACTGACTTCAACTTGATGTTATCGTTACCACTACACTTGTTGATATGTCGGGGAGGTTATAAGGTTATCCTAGGATGATTGCTGTAATGTAATTGCTATTACTTTATTACATGGGCAATATTATATTTATTATTATTGGCTTAGAAATAAATAGTAGTTTTAATGTGCCTATTAAATGAATTTCAGACTTTACTCTAAAGTGTGCTTGCTGGTGATGCGAGATCCTGACTTGTAAGGAGCATGTGGCTGAAATTCCAAGTCGATAGTTCGATAGTTTCAAGTGCTTTTGATTAGCTTACTAGTGGACAAGTCTTTTACCTGGACATTTTTTTGCAAACCGTGCCGCTTTTTGGGGATAACGAGAACTCAAGTCTATCTCTGAACCTCGACTGGTCCTTGCTAATTGTAAATTAGCGCTCCTTGATTGGGAAGTAAATTTTCTTCCCTTGGGAAACCAGAAATCATATCTCTAATCTCTATTCTTCGAAAGACCACATTTCTAGACTACTTGTCATCGTTGAATGAATTATAAAGTTTACCTACTTAGAATACTGAAAGTATTATAATATGTATTCTTTGATTTATGGATGACCCTCGTATTCAAAATCAGTTATTATTATTATTATTATCAATATTATTATTATTATTATTATTTTTTTTTTTTAATGTTTTATGGCGTTGACTGCTGAGGTCTTTGGCCATATTCTTTGCCTTGTATGTCTGTAGAATAACATGGAATATTTTCATTATTTTCTGAATACCTACTTCTTCTTTATTTTCGTCTATACTCACTAACAGGTAATATAGCCGTCTTAGTACTAGATGTATATAGACTGATAGATACAACCATTCCAAACCAATACTACATACCAAATACGTTCATTCCAATAAATACATCCATTCTAACGACGATCACACAACCTAATTATAAAAGTGGCTGGAGTACTGGATATTCCTCGCACCCCGCGTACTTAAAAGTAGGATAAAACTATATACACTACTTACATAGCATTCATACTCACCTTCACACAGGTGCCGGGGTTGCCAATCCCGGCTCAGACCCACCCCTCCAAAAGTCAGTGGCTCCTGAATTAAAAACAAAGTGCAGGAAAGGTTTCCTACACGACCAAAAGTTGCCACCCTGGTCGGTATTGGCACCCCCACACCCATTCTCACAATCTTTCATTCTGACAAAAATTTAAAACCTAATTCTAGAACTTATGTTATCACTTACGAGCAAGTGGATTGTAGTACTCGATATTCCTATAATCCCGATCTGTCTAACCTAACTAATAAACTATACATAAAAAATAAACTAACTAACACACAATACTTTTTCATGCAAATAAATTACATTCATACAAGTACTTTCATCCTTTCAACTATATACATCTATGTACAATTGTATAAAATGTATTAAATTCGTCTATATATTCCTAATGCTCTTAAAAAATCAATCACTCCTCTAATCTTATTGCTTTCCTCCAGATTCTCTTTCAGGTTGTCTGATAAGTTATAAACCGTCGCATATAGTGTAAGTTTCTGCAGGTGCATAGTAGATGGCGAACAGTAAGGCGTTTGCCGCACCTTTCGCACAATGGCGGTTCTCGCCCAGCCAAGAGGTGTTGATGTGTGAGAAGTGTGTGACCTAGTCTAAGCCGATGAATTTTGACTCGCTCGCTTCTGTTTAAAGAGAGAGGACGCTGTCAGCTGTTTACAGACTTCTTTATTAAGGATAGGGCATTTTCAATGTGTTGCCACTCTTGTTGCCATTTTTAATTTATGTTATGTGTTAAATATGCCTTAACGTCTGACTGTTTGGCTATAATTACCTCTGGTGTCTCTTTTTCTGTTTCTTGCCGAGCTGCTGTATCAGCCATCTCGTTACCTTTTATTCCAATGTGACTAGGTATCCATACAAAAATGATGGTTTTGCCACCATCAGTTAAGGAAGTTATGAGAGCCAAAATCCGCTGATTTAAAGTATACTTGAAAATTTTCTTTTAAACTTTGAAGAACACTCAGTGAGTCCGAGGCAATCAAGAACTTGGAAATGTTTGTCGACATTGTACAGAACAATAAAGCTTGCCAAATCGCATATTGTTCAGCAGCGTAAACTGAAGTGTAGTTCGGGAGCATCCACGAATGTTGCTGGTTATCAACGACAAATGCGCTGCCTACACCTGTATCTGTTTTAGAGCCATCGGTATATATCACTGTAAAGTCCGAATGATAGCTCGAAATTTTTTCCAGTACATTTCACCGGGCGTATCGTTTTTATGTAAATTGATGAGCTCGTTTAGCATTCTTACTGATGATATTCTCCATGGGGGAACTTCGGTAGGACTAGTGGACAGTATTCTTGGTAGACGCCTTTGCCTTTACCCTTTGGGCATAGCTAGTTTTATCCTAAACATAAGCTGGGCTTTCCACAAGGAATTTCGCTTCTATTTATTCTATACGTTGGAATGCCATTACCTTCTGAATTTCCCTCTCCTGTATATATATTGGATATCCCTTCCAATTCGCGGTGCTCAGCTCCGCAGTTCGCGACATGGTCGTCCCTCATGAGGGTAGCATCCACATCTGCAAAGACTAAAAGAGCAATTTTTTGCTGTATGACCGAGTCTGAAGCATGCAAAACATTCACATATGGTGTTACTTTTACACGATATAATCCTAGATCTACAGATGTGGGTACCTGAGGTCGATTAAACTTAAGGACGTGAGCAGCTGTTGCAATTTTGTCTCCATTTATATTTCTAAAAAGTCTTTGGTAGTATCACTCACTCATTGATCTTTCAACTCATTTGTGATTTCTTCCTCAGTACATGCCATTATCTCTTGATCTCGCACCCAATTATAATTTCGGATAAAACTTGTATTTTCTTTTGGTTTATCCTCAAGTCCAGCTATAAGCTCATCTTCAATCCATTTTCTCCTTTGTTTTCCTCGTGTACCTCTCTTTCGGAAATATACCACGTATGGTTCCATAGTGGCTACTGAAACATCCATTTTGATTTGATTCTCGGCCAGTCAGACCACGTGTTTCCACCCAAAATATTTTTTGGGTTCGAAAAATCCATGTCCTCGCCAGTCATACCGTGGAATCCGTCTGATATGAAATTAATAATCTGTCTTATCATTATTTTCCATATGATAAGAAAAAAATCGTCATCCGCTTACCCCACCCACATTCTGGGACGGCATCTTAGCCGCCAGGCTTTCACGGACGCTTAGACTGAGAGCACTGCCCCAGCTCCCCGACGGCACGATATGACTGTCACTTTCCACCCAAAGGCGCTGGATTGCTCCTAGTTTTTGAGTAACAGCCATAACTCGCGACGCCAGCCGATTGCCCAAAAACTAGTTAGGCCTTGGGCACCCGCTTACACCGAAGCGAAAGCCAAAGATGTGTATTGGGTGACGGATCAGTCAGGAAAACCTAAGCCTGCACCTCACACGCCCACCTCAACATCCAGGATCATCTTTTCCGCCTTACGGGTCTCCTCGCACGGCAAACACGTGGGTTGGGATTTGGTATTATTATTATTATTATTATTTTTTTTTTTTTAATTATTTTAATTATTATTATTATTAATATTTTATTATATTTTATAATATTTTATGTTATTATTTTATATATGCCACTCAATCCGGAGTGACAGGGACTTTGGTGATGTAGGGGATTTTCATCTTTTCACCAACAGAGACCTTGAGAAACCAGTATGCTCTCTAAAAAGTAAGAAAGCGCCCGGCCCTGACGGCATCCCCAATGAGGTGCTTAAGGTGGTCGCAATGCAGAGGCCTGGTTTGTTACTGAGCATGTATAACGCCTGTCTGAAAGCTGGGGTCTTCAGTACCCGTTGGAAGGTAGCGCGGCTGGTCCTCATTAGCAAGGGAAAGAGGGAACTCCCGTCGTCCTACCGGCCTGTATGCATGTTGCGTATCGTTAATGGATAGATGGCGGAGCACGGCATTATCCCAAACAGAGATCGCTGTCCTGACAAAAAAGAGGATTCCCACGAGTATACCTTGGCATATCGAAGAAGAGGTTGTGGCCTCTAGGATACTGCCAAGTATCTGGGTTTTACGATTGATACTAAGTTGAGCTTCGGTATGCAAATTCAGAGCGCAGCGGATAAGGCCCTGAAGCTGATGGTAATGGCTGATGGTAAGGCTGGTGGCAAATGTTGGCTGGCGGCCTCCGGGCCAGTACACGCCGAGTGCTAATGAGTGTGGCGCACTCGATACTCCTTTACGGAGCTGAGGTATGGGCGGACGCTCTTGATAAGGAGGCATACTGAAAAAGAATGGCTCGAGTGCAGCGGCTGCGCTGAGGGGATTGTAGATAATATCTTCCGTGTATGGAAGGTGCTTTGCTAGAATCCCATCCATCATAGTCACTACCCCTAAAGCCGACCTATTATATGGAACCTTTCGGATTACTGGTTGCGCCTGAAGAGGGTAGCTTTCGTATTTGAGATGCTCCGAAATAAAGATCTCTCGAGCTCTCACTATCGCCCGAGACCTCTGAGCTTCAGACGTCTGATGCGCAATTCCAGCTTGTGAATCGGCGGTCGCTACTTCGATATTTGAATTTTCCTCCACATCACCTTCATTTATTAAAACGTCGTTACCTCTGCTCGCCTGTTCTATTTCTGCTGTGACATCCGATCTAATCCTTTGCACTTCCGCCTCAGATAAAAAATTTCTTGACAGAACTACATGTACCTGATCAGCAATTCTCTGAGATGACACCTGTACATCTGGGTATTTTTCCCTCCAGTATGGGAGAAGTCTATCGCGATAACCAGTGACTCCCTCTGAAGCTTCTTTGCTAGAAAATACGCACGAAGTGCGGTTCCACAGCATACGCACGCGCCCATATTGAGTTTTCACCTGAATTACATGTTTTGAGGTCTCCACAGTCCTAAAAAGAGGTTTTTAGACATTGGTCTGTGTGTATATGATCAGCATAACTCAAAAATGAAAAATCGATGAAAGTTCAATCTTTGTATTTAAGTTATAGTATGGCACCTGACAATAAGGTTTTGAATAACATTAGTCAACCGGAAATACCGCTTCACAGAAAAGATTTTAAACGTTTTGCGATTTTCTTTAAAATTGGAACATTAATTACACATGTAAAGAGCCTACGTCTTTTACTTGTAATATTTGTCCGGGAAAATTCATTTAAGGGGACTTTTAGTTAGGTATGAGGTTTTTGTTTTTCTCTAGTGGCTATTTCAGTTTATTATACAGTTCTTATCAACTAAATAATATTAATTACACTTGAGTGTATTGCTAAAATTCCCAGTTTGAAGAAAATCGGTTGACCGGAAAAGTACCTTTATACTAAACAGTTTTTTCAAGTTTTTTGCGATTTTATCCATAAAAGTACTTACGGATCTTAATTTATTCTGTTACATTAACTGTGAATATCACCTTTGTTGGATATTATTTTCCGATAAGGTTCATTTAATGAATCAAAAGACACATTTTTCCGTGATAGCCTGCTTCTTTTTGTTCTCATCGACCGGTTTCGGGCGTTCACCCATCATCAGGATGTTTTTGTCAAACAGTGTAATAATATAAACTTGCACAGAGCAAATACAGTCGATACACTTCATTTAAAGAAGGTTGGGAGGTTACGCTTACCTCACAAAAAGTAATTTTTTTTAAGTTTAGATTTTCCATTGATCTAAAATTGAAGTGAACTTTAGATACTATTAAACACATAGCAATTTATATATTTAAAGAGAATTAGTCAATTATAACTATGTAGAGCATAAATTACAGTAAGAGAAAGTCGTGTGAGTGTTTCACACCAGGTTGTTTCCCATTGTGGGAGTTTACAATTCGCAGTCTGTTATATAACCTGGAATTTCCTCCAATTGCGCAAATTAAAAATTTTTATTTTGGAAATCTATCAAAACTAAGTTCCTAAAGCTGTCAGACTGAAGGAGATATCAACAATTTTAATATCTGTGTGAGAAAATATCAGGCTGGGAATGAAATTATAACCAGGTTAATAAAACAATAAATAAATAAATAAAAAGTGACAGGGAAAAACAATTGAATCCTAAACTTTAAAAATGTATAAATAACGGTTCTTATTTTAAAAAGTAAACATTGGCATAATTTGAAGAAAAAACTTGTTAATTTTATATAAAAATAATAAATATAATACAAAGAAAACTTCCTTTTGTTTATTTAATTTTTAACATTTTTGTTTAGTAGGGGAAGGGAACACTAAAAGTTTTAATGTTTTATTTCATTATTAAATTTATTGTTATTTTAAAGTAAGTGATTGTGATATTTTTTGAAGACGCACAATTCTATTTCTGCTTTAGGGATTGTCTTTCCAATTTTTGCTTACATTATATATGTCTGTTTGAAATATTTTTAAAAAATTGTATGTTCAGTAGATAAAATACTTTCATAGAAGTAGTTGTGTAAAAGGATTGCATAGGAAGCTGCTCGTTTGTTCTGGAATAGTCAGGCGATAAGCACACTGCATAAACTGTTAAGTGTGTTGTTGTTTTCGGCTGAGGATAGCAAATTGGTATTTAAGTTTAGGAATGGATATAATGATTTAAATGGGAGAAGAATATTCTTTTCTTTAAGGATTTTCCTCGACCAAAGCTGTATTCGTCTTTTCCACTTTTCTCTTTTATGTGCATTTTCATCGTACAACCCAACCACCTATGGCTCATCATCTCTCCGGGATGTCTACCATCCCGGAGTTATCGGTCTCCTTTACGGAGGCTTCCAACTTAATGCAGCCCTAAGAAGAGCTTTTTGCTGGATCTCAGAATATGCCCTTACTCTACCAGTTTCTTCTTCTCTGTCTCCAAGCCATATCTTCTCTGTCTCCAAGCCGTATCTTCTCTACGTGAATTATTTCACGCATCTCACACTGTTTCTAATGTGGACTGTTCTTGGTTTTTTGGCTGCCCGTCTCCAAAAGGGCATCTCTGTTGCCAGAATTTTTTCTTGAGCTTTTTGTTAACTTTACATATTTCTGCTCCATATAGCATTTTTTTGGACCATTGATTTGTAAATTGTCTTATTTGTTCTAGACAGAAGGTTGCTCATGGTACAGAGTTTAACTTGGAAATAGCTTACCTGCCGCTACTTATTCTTTTCTCGTTTTTTTTTGAGACGGTGAGGATGATTTATTTCTAGGATTGATCCTAAATATCAGTTTTCCCCAATTTGGAGATTTTCTGAAATATCAGTTTCCATATGTTTCCTTTTTTTTCTTTTTGTTAATGTTGAGACCCCATTTCTCATATGATTTTCATTAAATCAGGAATAATTTTATCACTTTCTCATTTGAAACATTTTTGCGGAAAAAGTGATTTTTGGGAGGATTCTGATATGTTAAAAATTACTCCTAATCTCTCTCGCGTTGTAAATAATAATTTAAGGTAAAGTCATGTTGATATATTAAAAATGAAATAAATAAAACAGGTGTTAAAGTGGATCAAAATAACAATTGTATCATTAAAATTAGTAAGATGTAACATAATGTTCTCATAGAAATAGTGACATTATTCACGGTATTTGGGCACGAATAATTTTTTTTCTATTAAGATTACAGTCTGTTACTACAGACCTTTTTGTTACAGTTGTTATAGTTAACAAACACTTGTCTCCGTAATCATGCAACAATTAATTTTGATAAAGCGGTTTATTCGCTAGAGTATTTTTGAACTAACGAAATAGTAATTTATAAATGGTTGTAACCTGTTTTGCTTTTGCGCAGTTCTAATAATTCAGATTTATTGTTGTAGCTGTAGTTTATTTATTTCTTCAAATGGATATTTCTTTTTTAACAATAATCCAACCGCTTTTAAGCTATTGTTATTTTTTTGATCGATGATTATTTTTCAGACGGGTAAAATTGACACATTGCTAAAGGTCTCCATGTATCCTGAGCGGCAGCAGAATCCCAGCTGTTTTTTCGTTTGTTAAAATCCGCTGGCTTTTGAGTCCCATCCACCCTCTCAGTTCAGCAACCTTTACCGATGAACTCTTAAGTTCTGGCTGTTGATTTGACCTTCACACTGTTAGTGAATAGGCCATTTGGACTCCATTGACCCACTGATAGTGCTGCTATCCCCTATCAGAGATTTTTTTTTCAAGTCTAGCCTCCTTTTAGAAGATATTTAGAAATTTGAGGGCTATCTTAAGCCACCCCGATTTCCCTGTGAAACTCTTTTATATGCTGAAACTTGGGCGGTATAAATTTGTCTCTAGAAAATCTAGAGGAGATCTTTTCAGAAATGATGATTAAAGATGACCTTCGAATACTAGGCCTGAAAGGCGAACGATGTTGGACAAACATTTCAGTAGGATAACTGCCGCGGACATATACTCTTTAAGGTGCATCCTGAGAAAACCTAGGGTTGATCTTGTCAGACGTGCGAATAAGAGATGAATCTTAGATTTCTATCGGTTCAGCAAACTATGGAGTCCCCCAGCAGTTGGCCATCTTATTAGAATGGAAGATGGCGCTAAGTCTATAATCTTCTATATCCATAGGTCCCTTCCAAATAGATTTCTTTCAGAAATTTTAAGACCTTGACGGTTCTTGGGTTTTATATGCAACTTCGATGCGCCAATATGCATCCAGATTTCTAAAACCTTCCTTGAATCAAAACTAGGTCGGTAGTCCATTTGGCGGAATATCACTCTGCTTTCTCGATTCCCTCCTCATTAGTGAACTCTTCTTGTTGAGACTGGTCGCTTATCCCTCCGAAAGATATCAACTTCTTGAGGGGAGTTTCTAGAACTTTCCTTGTCAGATTTGACGACCACCTGATCTGGAGGCGAAAGATAATAACTCCTTTACTCCCGTCTCCATTGAGTTTGCCTAGGCTTTCATTCCTAAACAATTTTCGAACTTGATTATCTGATAGGATCACAACCTCCTGGTTTCGATAATTTCTTTTGAGATTGAACTGGAACAACTTCCCTTAGGCTTCGCATTGCGTTTCCTTGTTTTACATACACCAATTCTCTGTCCGAAATGATACTTCACATCTTTAGCATCATTTTATAGAATTTTAAAAAGGGTCCTCTGTGAAATCCATTCTTAATTTAGGAAACATCTTAAAAATATAATTCCGTGCACTGATATCTATCTAAAAAGAAATTATCTCTTTAATTGTTTCATTCAAACTGGAATAAGTATAATAAAATCAAACAAAAAGACTTGTTTATTAATGCAAAAAGGTCGATACACTCTCATCGACTGCAGCTGTAGAGCGATAGTATTATTGCATATTCTGTCTATGGTAGAATGCAGTTGTTAGTTTAGTTGTATGCATTAATTTTTGGCTGGTATCCAATGCACATTGTGTGTGGTGCCGAAGCTACAGGCGCTACATTCATATATTTTCTCTATCTGTCTTTTATGAAAGGAGTTTTCTAGTTGTTATAAGAACTTTATTCAATATATTACAACAGTTCATACTTATCTCCTAGTTTTATATGTATTATTTTAGTACACAAGATATGGTCACAGACAAAACGTCATTATAGTACTAGTCTTTACTGTTTAGTCGCATCAAATTTTTTGAAATTGAGTTTTGTTTTAATCGGAAATACATATTTTGAGGTCCCCTGATTACGACGGAAATGTTGTGTGTGTGAGTGTGGGAGAGAAATAACTCCAAAACGAAAAATCGCTCAGACTTATTCCGACAAGATTCATCAATCCAAGTGTCACGCGATTTATGTATTTATTTTTCGCGATTTTTCTCGGAAATGACAAACGATTTGCTATAAACTTCGTACATTATCTAAGTAAATGCCTATCACTTTTATTTAAACATTTTATTAGGAAAAATTGGTTTTTGAAGTAGGGGGAAAGTAACGTCAACTTTTTCCACAAAGTACCATTTCACAGCAATCTTTGGTTCTGTCATTAATATAAAACTGAGGTACATTAAAGGCATTGTTAGAATTATTAACCGGAAGTGCAACTTTAAAGAATAGATTTCTTAATTTTTTGAAATTTTCTCAGAAGCGACAGCACAGATTTTTTTAAACTTAGGCATAGTTATATAACATTATCACTTTTTTATTTTTGAGTTAAGCCATTGTGGGGACTGACGACGTATGGCGCTG
Organism: Triatoma infestans; assembly: GCA_011037195.1. Lineage (NCBI taxonomy): Eukaryota > Metazoa > Arthropoda > Insecta > Hemiptera > Reduviidae > Triatoma > Triatoma infestans. The sequence goes on from JAAEAF010000343.1 coordinate 457,018, forward strand.
CCATACAGTATATTCATTCATGTACTCTCTATTCCAAAGGTCATTCATGTACTCTCTGTTCCAGGCCTCATCACCTATGTATGCCTGGGGGCAACTAAATGTTTATTGCATTCCAAGTTTGTAGGCAATATACAGTATTAAACTTATAATCATTAAAGTATGAGAGCATAATCGTGATAGTATTGACCGGGGAAAACTCAGCTTCGATAATTTGACACAATTGTAGAAACAAAACGGCTCATCATAGTTGAGCTTAATGTGCTTCTTCATGTTTAATATGTATGCATATAACCTAAATTTTGGCGCAACAGGCCATGAACGGCTATGACTTGTCCAGACGGCAATTTTTATTGTGTGTGGGACTTGTGGTAAAAGCTCACGCGGTTCCCATCATCTTCTGGCCTTCGCTACCTAGGTTCGCTATTAACTTCAGCTGTCCAATTTTTCACAAGATGAAGGGGTCAACACCATCTTTGCCCTCACACCAAAGGTGCCATTAGACTACCGCGCGAGGGTGTAATATACAAAAGTGTTAGAATTCTCCGATTAAACGTATCTCTATTAATAGTCAGTAACTTCAAATTCTGAACGGTAGGGGCTATTAGTTATAAATTATTGATAATTTTGTTTAGTCGGCGATATTATTATTTATTATTTGTCTGTGGGGAGGGACCAAACTCTACGCTATCCAAAGTCTCACTGGGCCCATATAGCTACCCCAAGGAAAACAACAACAAACCGGGTCTAGAACAAAAATCCAGACCCGGAAAGTGGGTGATAAGTAGGTGTCCTTCTTTATTCAATAGTTTCTCAATTCATAATGGCCTTTAGGAAAAAGATGTACATTAAATTAATGGGTGTACATAATCCTAATTCTTTTGAACAATAAGAAAGAATATATCAACTGTATTTGCTCTCTGCAAGTCTATGTTATTACACTGTTTGACAAAAACATGCTGATGATGGGCGAACGCAAACCACAAAAAGAAGCAGGCTGTCACGGAAAGTGTCTGATACAATAAAAATTCAATTATAGTTGACCAAAATGATGGGCCTAAATTTTTGTAGACGTCACAAAGAATAGTACCCACCCGAAAACTATCTCTCAGAACTTCAGTATTGTAATTTACATATGTATACAATAGTAAATAGTAAACATGTGGAAAAATGATACAGATGCCCTGGGACCTCCCAGTGACTCCATAAGATTTTCGTTTTTAAATTACGATACTTGACTGATGTTATCAGAGAACACACATACCCGAGAGATTTTCAAAATGATGTTTTTCGTTCTCTGGGGCCTCAAAATAATTATTTCTGACAATACCATCAATGTACATAAATGAAGATAGCAATATCTTCGTCGTACAGAAGTTAGACCTTATAGAAGTGGAGATGTGTATATCAAGCGAAATCCACTGCAGCATGGAAGCTGTTCAGCGTTTTTGGGAAACGAAAATCGCAGAAAGCTCCCAACTTGATATTTCGTTTAGATACCAGTTTCATTTTCTGACATAATGGCCAAATCATGACAGATGGCTCATAATAACATCTGTTCACATTCATTTTCTGGCAGTCATGGATAGAAAAAAATATTCTGGCAAAGGTTTCCGCGATTTTACTGTTCCCCTCCAGTTTTTCGCAATTTTCCTCAAAATTCTGATGATTTTCTTTTAACTTTGCATATCAAATACATATAGTACGTATTTATACATTATTAAATAGTGGAAAATTTAGTTTTGAACAGTTGTTGGCAGCTGCAACGGTAAGCTCCACATGAGTACAATTTAAATTTGGTTCTGTTTGAAACGTTTTTCCGGGAAAAATGATTTTAGGGTAGTTTGGGGGGGGGGATCTGTATTAGATGTGAAATGCTATTGGGATTGACAACATCTGTTCACATTCTAGTACAGCATAGTGCTAACGAGCAAATTACGTGACTATTTTACACCAGATTTTGTTTGTTAGAATGGTAATTGGGCATTATTGTCACTAAAGATTGATATTGCAAATTACTCACAAAGGAAATTTGCCATTGTAACCATCGTAAGTTAAATTAGAGTACAAATAAGCAAGAAATTAAAGCTTTCATGTTCAAGTAGATTGTTTGCTTTGTGACAGAATTAAGCTTACAGGCGAGGCATGTGGCCCTCACAGTGTACATTGTTGATGGCGGCAAGTTGTAAATTTATGAATGGTCGGGCAAGTAATAAGTTTTTACTTGGTTCAATGAAAAAGAATTTTCTTTTTATACCAACACTCTAGGAAGTCTTCAGCGTTTTCCCTTATTTAGGGGTTGGGAAGAGAGTCTTTCAATTTTAGTTCTCTTAGTTTTACAATTAACTTCTTTTATCACTATTTTGTAGTGGATATTTTTTATGAGGTATTATTTTTGAAGAAGAGGAATATTATAGAGAGTTCTCTGTAATATTCAGAGTGGTGGAGTTTATGTGTAGGAGCTGGGAGTGATGCTGATCTTCCGCCCGTTTTGGAGGGTAGCGAACGGCCACGCCTCCTATCGACCGGAGGCGGCAATTCTCTTTCTCTCTTTCTCCCTCATCCAATTGCCTCACGGCCGCCGCCTACTCTCTCCGCTGCTGACACATCCTCCACCATGCTTTCTCACTGCTAAGGTCATCTCTTCACCACCTCCGCAACATCATCATCGTCAAGTGAATCTTTCTTTCTGAAAGTTGCGCCGCTTCACTCCCACGCACCTACATACTGTATATACGCAGCGCACAAAACCACTTTCCCTTCTGTAGACCACTGCTACCACCAACACATAGATCTACAAGAGTTTAGTCTACCGTCCACCATACAGATTCCGATAAACTCTTCCTAAATTTCCATTTTCTCCATTTCGCAATACTCCCGCTTGTCTTTCATTTTGGATTTTTAATTGTACAGTTAAAACCAAAGTTTTTCGAAACTCTGCATTTCATCTTCTAAAGACTGCCTTACAAAAAATATCCTTGTTCTAAACCCTTTAGTTGATTAAAGATCTGCTGTGAAATAGTCAAACGACTTTCCCTTCGTCCAAATAATAAAATTTACTAAATAGATTTTCCTTAAAATTGCCATGTTTGCTATGTTTAGTTGGGCTGACCATAAAAAAGTTGTTAGGGTTGTACTTGTATATTGGTCGGACTTATGTGGAGCTCCCTCTGTCAAAGCCTAAAATTCTTGTATAATTAAAATTCAAACCAAACTTAAAGTCCCCACCCCAATCCTTTAAAATCAATTTTTTCAAGAAAAAAATTCATATAAAAGTGATAGTTTTTATTTGTGCAGTTTAAAGAAAAGTTTACAATTCCAGGTTAAACAAAATCGTTACAGCCGTGTACGAGAAAATTCGTAGAAACTAAAAAAAAACCTTTCTTTTATTCTGTAAAGTAGGAGGGCCAATCATTTTACTGAGCTGATACTTGAGAGAAAACTTACTGTTCCGTCAGAATCCACCAAAAATCAATTTTCCCCCAAAAAAGTTTCAAATGAAATTGGTAGCTATTTATTGTGTGCTTAGATAGAATGATATACGTAGTTTAAAGAAAATTGTTGGAGCCGCTTTCGAGAAAAACCGCGAAATATTGAAAAAACATTCGATAACCGTCACCGAAACTTTTGCATGTTATGTTCTGTATACTGTTCTCACTCTCACTCTCTCTCATAACTACACACACACACACACAACACGCATATATTTTTTATATATATATATATATATATATGCAGACCCTTGGCCAAAAAAAAAAAAATTCGTGCTCTGGGGACCTTAAAACTGTATTTCTGGTGAAAACTCAATTTCGAAAATTTGACCCGATCACACACAGTATCCTCTTAACAACAGCACTAAGAGAAAGTAAAAAAACTGGCACACGACTTTTCTGTTATTGCTTACAGTATAGGGGAACAATGCATCGGTAGTTTTTTATCGGAAATATATGTTTTGAGGTCCCCTGTGTACGGAATAAAAAAGCTTTTAGCCATTGGTGGATATGAACAAAATATCTCAAAAATGAAAACTGCCGGAACTTGATGTACCATTTAAGTCCACCATTGCACCGAATACGAAGTTTTCGATCATCAACTGGAAATGGGAACTTTAGTGAAGCTATGTTTTGGTTTTTCCAAAGTTAGTCGTTTTTCCAAATATGGCTACTGATTTTCTCTAAATTTCTGTGCTAACTACATATATTAAGAAAAAGTATTTTCTCTTACCTTTGTTCAGTAACTAATTATTCTTTTGAAAGTAAAAAAACTAGATTGAAGCGGGGTGGGATTCTGGGGGCGCACTGTCCTCAGGCATTTCTCTAAAATGAAAGAATTTGGACGTACTTTTGACTATTCATTGAAATAATTTAAAGTATAATTGAAAGGGGAATATGTTTGTTTAATAAGTAATACCAAATTTGAAGTAAAACGGACCAACCGAAAGTGCAAGTTTAGTTTTGGATTTTTCAGCATTTTTTACTTTTCTCGGAAATGGAACTCTAAAGATTTTCCTTAAAATTCTTCGTTTAACTTCCATACGTCAAACTTTTGATTTTTATTCGAAACTTTTCTCGAAAAACTTTATTTTCTAGGTTACTCTAGGGATCTGAAACGTTAGACATGATCTCTGTAATACCATTTCATAAGAAGATTTCACACCTTCATCTGGTGGTGTTGAATGAAGTAAACTTTAGTGAAAATTCTGATCTAAAGAAAATTTGTCAGTCAATTGTAAAAAGAGAAAATCGTGAAGCACATTATTATATTTTTTAATTCTTGTTTCATCTAGTTGCCACTGCTCGGGATCTCCATCTAGTTTGCCCCCACTAAAATTCTCCTTCAGTTAAAAGACAATAATCAGATTAGAACCTATTAATAGATTGCTTACGTCAAATATGCGATTCATTGTTTTGTTTACAACTGAAGTAGAGAGAGAGAAAAAAAGCGCAATAACTAGTAAATAATTGTTATTATGGAAACAGAAATTCTATATTGCTTATTGTCACATATTAAGATACTATCAATTTTATCTGGCTCTTAAAGAATGGACTTTTATTGGCTTAATTCTCTTTCTCTTGCTCCCTAGTAGTAGGAAGTATTGTAATCGTGTCAAATTTTCCATATGAGTTTCACCAGAAATATCCGTTTTGACGTCCCCTGTGAGGGGTGTATGAACATCATCATAGCTCAAAAAAAAATGGTAGAAAGTTCAAACTTGATATTCCGTTTAGGTATCCATGGGATCCGACAATAGGTTATCTGTCATAATTCCTCAACCGGAAGTACCACGTTAATGAATAGTTTTTTTACTTTTTTGCGATTTTCTCAAAAATGGCTCTAACTATTTTCCTGAAACTTGTAATATCAACTACACATTCCAAGAGCTACGTCTTTTATTTGAAACATTACTCCGGAAAAATTCATTTAAGGGTCCTTTTGAGGGAGGGGTGGGGTTTATACTAAAGTGCTATTTCGGTTTATTTATACAATTCTATCTTCTAAATAATATTTATTAAAATTAAATATGTTGTTGAAATTCCGAGTTTGAAAAAATCGTAAAAAGTATTTTTCACGTTTCAAAGTATTTTCCCTAAAACGACTCCAACTTTGTTTCTTTAAACTTTGAATGTGAACTACACATAGAGAAAGCTACAACTTTTATTTGTAACATTTCTTCTGGTAAAGTCATTTGGGGAGGGTTTTTGAGAGGGGGTGGGGTTATGCTTTCTCCAAAGTGCTATCTTAATTAATTATACAAATCTATCATACAAACAAAATTAATTAGAAATAAATAGATTGCCAAAATTCTGAGTTTGAAGAAAATTAGTAAACCGGAAGTGCGTTTTTACGAATAGTTTTTCAATTTTTGGGATTTTCTTCATAAAAACACAGACAGTTCATTTTTTTATTTGCAGTTAACTTTCCAAATTTTAAAGAAAATATTGGAACGGTTTTTGAGAAAGTTTCGAGATACTAATCCTTAAATTTCACTGGTTAACCAATTTTAATCAAAGTTGGAATTCCACCAATGCACTCGAATATATTGTTATTATAGTCTACTGTACTCTGCAAGAAGTGGCACTGTAGAGGAAATCTTAACGTAGCCAAGTTTTTATTTTGAGCTGCGGCTGTTTCTTTCTCACACTTGTGAGAAAAGAAAGCATTTTCTGGAAAATCACTTTAATGAAACTTCACCTAGTTTACCATAAAACAATAAACACAAGTAAAAATAATTTCGTCTAAAGTAAATACTTTTACTAACCAATTAAACTGTTGAAGTTAATATGCTTTTGTGTTTGATAGTAACTATACTTTCCATTTTATATGATCTATATATGTATAATGTTGCAATATTTAAGGACTGAGGACCATATGCACCCATTTGGTTTTCCCCATCTTCTAAGTATTCTGTAGGGCTAATTTCCTTTCTCCTATCAAAACCTTTCAGTCTCCAACCACCGGGAGGTTGTTACTTGGGTAGTAACTTTGTACTCTTGATTACTTGCTAGAAATAAATTATTTACGTAAACACCTGGGGTCTTGTTATATGTGTGGGTTTATGGTCATTTACTTTTATAATCATTTTATTAGTTTTTATCATCATGGATTCTTTTTATTAAGTGTATTTTCTAGCAATAATACAATATTTTATGTGAATCAACAGTTGAGAAAAATAAATTTCTCCACAAGCAACTGTTTGGTGAGAAACACACACAAAACTTACTGCAATATGTATGGGTATCAAATAGGAAGTTATTAGTCGAAATCTCTCCATCGAAAGTATCGATTTTGTAATTTTTTTTTCGCTATGTTGGAGAAAACTGCGCCAAAAGATGATCCTCTTCAAACTTGCACATGCACTTTATCTTTTTTATATGAAACATTTTTCTTAGATATTGATTTTAGAAGAAGAGGGGAAGAGGTGATAAAGGATTTCACCTGTTGCATTAGTTACACTTTTTGCATTAAGACAGAACAAAGTGTAAATATAAAAAAAATCTGATTTGAAAAACTCACCCGACTTTCTCATATAGCAGCTTATAGTTCTAAATAACAACTTCTCTTGGAACTTGGAATGTTTAGTTGCCTTTAATAATGTAAGGTCAGCAGAACTAAAAATTGGCATTTAGAGGATAGCTCAAGTCCCCAGTCTACCTCAAAACGCCCTAACATAATTTTCTTGGAAAAACTTTTCAACGCAAGTGTTAGATTTTTAAATGAGCAGTTAGTATATCTCGTACGTTACCGGCAAACTAAGAATGTAAACAATGCCTAGGCATTTCATACATTTCCCGAAGACGTTAGACAATATGTAGAATTTACTCCGGTTTCATACTTTGCGTAAGCGTTCTATTGAATGTCTTCTTATTCTATTGAAAGTTACCTTCCTTATACGGCTAGAGTGATTACATCATGTTCGTGAGGTCATGTGTTCAGATTTGAAATATCAAGCATTTTCGTGTGCCATGTGTGAATAATTTTTAAAAGTATATATGAACATGACCAAATACATCTTCGTAAATCGTAAATTTTCATCATCCGTCCTTCTTTAAGCCCCATAACTCCCAGGCAATAAGCAGTCTTGAGGTAGATCGCAAACCATGTCCCTCTTCCCCCACTTCGCTGATAGGCGAAGCCTCGCGCGGATTGCGTTAGCGAAGCGACGACAGAATTTAGATTGGCTTGGAAGCGACAGAGCGATATCGTCTCTCCCCGCTGCTTGAGAATCTTGTAGGCTTCATAAATATACTTCACATCGAATCCGTTCTCTCGCCGTTTTATCACTTGTCCAGTGTAGGAGTATTTCATTTAAATATACCTATGAGATCTTAAATATACCTATGAGCGAAGGAAAGACCAGCAAAGCCAGTGACTTCAGAGGGACTACATGTGGCATAGTATGTTTTACAATACTGGTTAAGTTTTTAGTATTCACCGGAGCCGAGAATGGTCAGAAACTGAGGATTACAGTATCCTCGGAGCGCTTTGTTTTGGGTCCCCATTGGTTCTCTTTCCGTGATTGCATCCACTTACACGACCGTAGCAGCAGCTATGGAAGGGAGAGAGAACTGCGGCCGAGTAGGCAAGAAGGATGGGGGGCAGAGAAGAGTAACACATACGCGAGAGGATCAAAAAAATAAGCCTGTTTAAGTAAAATTATGTTAATGGAAATGAAATAACAAATGTAACTTACTTTCATGATATTCAACTCTGGCCATTCCCGTACAAACACCTCATTGCAACTTTCTTATTGAAAAAACTAACAAAACTGAAATCCTCTTAATTAGCACCAAGCAAGTAGTTTGCATTGATTAATATTATTTATATAAAAGAATTTATAGATCTTGAAAGAAAATTAATATAATGTGATATCTGATTATTAATAATACCATTGCAAAAGGCCACAAATAGTAACATTCCTTCGGTAATAAGTAAAATACCAGTAAAATATCCTGGGGGGGGGGGGGAAAATTAACTTCAATCCTCCCACAGTACCACCTAAAATGAATTTTTCCAGAAAAATGTTACAAACAAAAGTGGTACGATCAACATGCGAAGTTTAAAAATATCAGAGATAATTTGTACGGCAATGGCCAGAGTACAAACATCTCATTGTAATTTTAAGGTTTGACGATTTGAATACCATTGTAAAATCAGAGATATTTTCCGTGATAGCCTGCTTCTTTTTGTGGTCATCGACCAGTTTCGGGCGTTCGCCCATCATCAGGATGTTTTTTCAAAACAGTTTGATAACACACACTTGCACAGGGCAAATTCAATTTATACATCAAGTGAATATTTCGAAATTTTGACAGATCGGAAACTTATTCCATTTAAAAGAAAGTACAAAATAAATTTAAAAAGAAATTCCATACACATGCACACATAATTGGCAATCAAATTTGTTGTTCAGATTTAGTAATAGAAGAAAGCGTTGTAGGTGTAGTTTTGCTGTCTCGGTAAAAAAGGTGGGTAGTAAAAAAAAAATATATCAAAAGACTGCACAGTCACATCATCATCACAGTTGATTACGGTATTTGTAGTAGTATAGTTCGTACATACGTAATTCAGAGAGATTCCATGCTCTCGCTATTAGCAGAGAGAGGGATGTTACTGTAAACGGTGAGAAGTATATATATATGAAAAATATTTGTTTGTGGGTATTAGTGGCGCTTCACTTTGGTACTGAAACGTATTAAAAGTTGAAATCCCCCACCAGACCGCCACTACCACCACCTGTCTTAGTGTGTATGTGTGTGTGATTAGTTGGTGTAACGGTCGTGACCACGCCGTCAGCGCTAGTAGTCACGCTTTGGGGCGGCCATTTCTATCAAGACTCTCCTCCCGGTCGCATCGGTGTGTTTAGCTGTGTGTTGTGTGTGGTGATCTGCAGTAGTACATGCTTGTTGTGATGTTCATTCTTATATTAAGTTAAAGAAACACTTTTTTATTTTTACATAGTTTTAATTTTCATACTTTTTATAAAAGATTCTCTACAAGAGCTAATCAAAAACGATCATCACATCACTGTAATTAAAAGAAGCATTCGCCAAAATCTTCTCATATTTCATCAAGTGTTATAATGTGTGTAACTTATTTTTTTTTTTTATTAATGAAACAATGAGTGTTTTGTGCTTTTTCATTTTGGAAAACAAGTGTTTTTGCACAAACAAGTGAATTAGTGGAATTTTTTTTTTTTTTAAATTATGTGTTGTGTTCGAGAATGGGTCCACCCTGACCGTGAGACACCATTGCCGGTCGTCTACCACGAGGTGAGTCCAGACCCGGCTTTCATTTACTTACATTCTTCTATTTCCCAAACATTCCCCGTTTTATTTTAATTTCTTTTTATAGCATTTTATTTTTTACTTGAACTTCTAAGAGTAATTTTTTGTTTAATAAAAATATTTCTTTTCTTTCTTACCGGGCCTTTCAATGAAGTTTGTATTTTTACAAATACAAACCACGTTAGAAGTTAATATACAATAGGCCTTTGCCGAGTTTCTCTCCCTATCCTTGGTACCACACTTCCAAAAACCTTCCCCTACAGTGGGGTACTCATCGCAACCCCCATGTTTTTTTTTCTCTCCCTCGATCTCCATTCTCTCTTTCTCTCCAATATAGAGTGTACTGTTGGATTTAGCTTTGCCCTTTCTCCGCCATTTTATTTTCTCTTCCACCGCCTTATATTTTTTTCTCTTTTTCCTAAAAACACGTGGAAATATTAAATAGTACAAGTGTGTAACTAAGAGAGATTTTTATTAATGGAAATGAAATAACGTGAGAAAACGATTTCTTTCTTTCCACCACTACTTTTTTTGTGAATGTTACACACATTAAAAAAAAAATTATCTCGTCTAGAATACATACACACACTCTCAGACTAGTGTGTAAACATCCTGTTAAAGTAGCTTATATTAAATATGTAACTACAACCCACACTAGCGTTCACTTATACAACTATTTAGTTATCAATTTTTTCCCCCCAGCCATACTCTTTTTGTATGAGTCTGAACGTAGACGTAATAGAAGGGGGGGCTTAACTTTTTTCCATCTTCCTTGAATAAAGTTGGTTCCTCTGCTAGCTTATAATATTCAAGATATTTTTAAGCTTTATTTTGCATTTTACAAAGATATCTTTTAAGCACAGCTACTTATTCACTGCTTTATATATAGCTATGCAGGAAATACCGTTCTAATGAATCATTTGAGTAAGCTCATCCTACACATGCTTTGTGACATGGTGTTGTGGCATGGTTGCCTTATACAAAAATGCCTTAAACAAAACGAATATGTCTTAATATTTATTCATTTTATCCTAAACAATAATATGTTCTTATTTCTAAATTTTCTTGTTAATTTATTTTGTATAATTTTAAGTACTAGTATTTTCAATTGATCAAATATTAATGTGAAGAAATAAAAGCAAAGAACGACTTAGGGTCGGAAATAGGCGCGGCCATCTTGGCTTTTTCTCTCTACATGTGAGATCTTAACTATGAGAATTTCCTCTTACTATAAACAGGAAGTAGGTTATAATATTTCTGTTTCTCAGATAATTTCCTGCCTTTATTTATTTATTTTTTTTTAAATTATATCCTTTTTAAGACAGAAGTTAACCTGATTTCTTTTTTCAAAGCATAGTTTTTTTTGTAAGATTAAAACAATTCTTACAAAAAAGAAATATCCGAAATAAAATTTAAATAAAAAAGAAATAAGAACATCACACACACATACAAGAATGATGTAGTAGAGTGCCCTTGGATGTTAGTTTAGTATAACCGGAAATAGGTCCCCTCTGAGAGGAGAGTCCCTCCCTTCCGGTCTGTCCGTATAAACATCTGTCTGCAGCTTGAGGCCAATCAACTTTGCCAGCTCTCTAGAGCTACGACCATCATTGTCGTCCCAGTCATCGTCCCGCCCAAACTATCGTCCCTCCTTCTCCTCCTGCTGCCGACCCTCCTGCGAGCGCGCGGCAATAACACATAATTATGTTTATATATATGTATGTGTGTGTGTGTGAGAGAGAGAGAGCGCGCGAGAGAGAGAAAACTGTATACATTCCTTACAACATTACTATATAGTACTTAACTGTTTTTTTGTGTGTGTCATACTGATGTTGCAGTACTTGAATTTTACTTCGAGTTTTGTTCTTCAAAATTTGAGATTTAATTTACTCAAATTGTCATAAAAATAAAAGGAAAATAACCTAAAATATTTCGTCTTAAATTCACGTTTTTATTGAATATCTTCATTATTTTAAATTGGCTTCCTAATGTTCTAAAATGTGAGATTAAGCATAATTTAAAAAAAACTTTCATCGTAAAGTATTTTCAAACTGATAATATTTCTTATAGAAGATTTTAGCGGAATACTACCACTGTTGTACTTAGATTTCCGTAGAGCTCTCACCTACTTATTTTAGTTTAGTTGGATCTAAAATAACGTAAATTTTAGTTTATAAACTCTATCACTCTGTGGTATAGCCTTTCATCTTAACGGTGAATATTGTGTAATGTGCTGCAATTTTTTTTAAAGCGAATTCATAAATTGTATCGGTGTACTGTTTTAATTAAGAAAAGTTAAATCTTGAAATAATGTTCAGCCTCATTCTATGATCATGTGAAGTATTTGTGTAAGTATCTTGTATCTGCGGTTTTTTAATTTTTATTTTCTTCTTGATTACTGGAAATATAAATGTAAAAATATAAATTAGGATGCCATATCATTCGACATTGTATTTAATTTGAACATAATCTATATAAAATTATAATAATGCTGTTTCTAGTTTTATGGTCATTTCGTTTTCAATTTTGCCCCTTCTCTTTTTCATTTTACACGTCATGTGTTCACTCAGCCAGCAGTAGTATGTGATATATATATATATAATCTGATGAGTGTGTGTACGTATTTACTACTAAAGGGATGAAATGGCTTATTCCTGACCTACCTTTCCATTTCAGGTTTTATCTTTTGTTAAAATTGAATAGAATTAATTGTGAGCTGGGAGGTTTCACTGCTATTTTATGTCCTTATTTATATACAATATTTATATTTTCTTTTACTTAAATCTTCTTTTCATTTTAAACAAATAAGTAAGATTAATAAATTTAACTGTCGTTTTAAAGTTGTTTGTTTTTGTTTATAGGCACCTGATTGGCCGGACAGGTTTGGAGAATTTAAGAGCAGTTGCTGCGGTACCACAGAAAGCTGCAGCGTTTTTGGAACAGTTTACAGCGGCTGCGTACACAAGCGGTAAGTGGAGCGTTTTTTTATTTTTTTTTCCAATAAAATATTTCTTAATATAGTGAAACAATTATTCACTTGGATTCTCTTGAATTGCATTTGTAAACTTTTCCCATATAGTTTTGCGATTTGGTTGAAAGTAATAGTGGTTTCATAGGTTGGAAAAATTGAGACATTTACTTTTTAAACAAAGTCTCTATAGTCTTTTACTCAAGTCTATAAAGACCGTGTCTTATATTTTAATTATTACAGTTATTAGATTTTTTAATAAAACAATAGTTTTTATTATAAATAATTAGTTGTATATAAATTGGTAATAGATTGCAAATTTCTCTAGTATTATAAAAATTAAAAAACAAAAAAAAACACTGTTTTACATTTGAAGCATACTATTAAAATAATAAACAAGATTCTATCTTATTTTTAGAAAATTCAAATGCAGAGAGAGAGATTTCTGTTGTAGATTATTTAAGTAAATTAGTTAAAAGTTAACACATTGTGTGTGTGTTCGGGGAGGTGGGACTTTGTTACAGCAGTTTTCCAGACAGGAAGTGAACAGAGCACGTGCTATCTATATTTACACTTCCGCTTGTGTTCTACAATAATAAGAAATGTGTGGATGATGTTTTAGTGGGGAGTTGTTTGGAAGAGAAATATATTGAATATGATAGGTATTTTTTATTTCTCGAAACATTATATTAATTTTATTTACAATTTAATTAAAATGGTAATAAGTAATAAAATAGATTAAAATAATAAAGGGGAACATACTTTTATTAAAGTAGCCACGCCCTACAGAGTGCACTGATCTCACACAGTTCGTCTGTGTCGGTTGCTCACTGAGGGAGCAATGGAAATATGTAGTGGGGATCTGGCCGGACGTGACGTCACAGTCAGGGGTCAAATAGTCTCAGTATAGTGGTTGAATGTGTGTGTAAGTGTGTGGTATGTAGTGAGTGAAAACGTATATATGTATATGTAAGTGTGACTATCTCACACTGGAGGGAGATGTAGTGCAGTAGTTACAACTGTGTGTAAAGTAGATTGGGTGGAGTGGTGGTTACTCTCTCTCTATCTACAAGTATACTAGAGAGAGAGAGAGAGAATGTGTGTGACTACTTTTTTGTCCGTCCTCCTCGCCGCGCTTGTAATTCTCATTGCTTTTTCTGCTCTTTCATACTACTTCACCACTTATGCTACACACTTACTAAATAGGTATTGTTTTTGCGGTATAGGAAGTGTGTGTGAGTGTCTGCGGGGGGATGATGTCCATGTGATGATGGCTCGAGGCTATCTTGGCTATTGGCCCCGTTGTATGTATGGTGGACCCTCCATTTCTACATTCCTCACATACCGAGAATTCTTCTTTCGCTCTCCCTCTCTTCCCCCACTGTCGTCTGCATACTCTGTCTCTTTCCTATACTCGGGCAGTCGACCCGCCGCTCAGCCCACTCCCTCCTCAACTTTACACCACACAAGAGCAAGCAAGCCGTTAGAACATATTTATATATATATATATATGTCACCGTTATACTTGATTTTGTTTGCCAGTTTTGTAAGCTCTGGGTAATAATTAAAAGGATAACAAAAAAATATGAGAAATGGAAAACTTGTTTGTTATAGGCCATGTCTCAGTTTGTCTTCCTTGAAGGCATCTTTCTTGATTTTTTAAGATTGTGAAATGCTTGAAGATCTTTTTTTTTTTTAAATTTCTTAGATATATATAGAATGATTGGTTATGAATGTTATGAGAGTGGAACCTGTACGGACTGTGTTATGTATGGAAGCGATGCGCGATCGTACAGTGGCGCGCAGCAGTATGCCGTGGAAAGCTCATGTAGAAATAACAGTGTTGTGTAGGAGAAATGTAGAGGGGAGTTATATAGCACTCTCACAGTTATTGATCGTAGCCGGCATCCCCCTGGCTGTCCTGACTCCCCTTCTCGACCGGCTATGCTCCTACCACTACGCGGCCGATCTTAAAGCACACCGTGGCTGCTGCTGCTGCTCTCTCCCCTCTCTTGTTTCGCTCTTCTCTTCTCCATTCAAAGTCCCAACATACTATAATACTACGACTACGGGCGGCACAACCACATACCGGCCCACAACGGTACGTACACCCCCCGTTCCACTCTATCCTTCTTACATTCTATGTATTACGCTTTCCTCCATACTCTCTTCCTCTTCCTCGTCCTTGTTCTTCCTTCACATTCTGTCCATATCATCATCAATTTTTTTTTACTATTGACAAAAAAAAGTGTGTATGAATGCATAGTAATCACGTTTACTCGCATTCTTTTTCATGTATTTTTTATTGCTTGCTTTTCTAGACGACCAGGTCCGATGCGAAATTTTGGAATATCTACCGCATATGGCACTATTGCTCAGCGAAGATTCCAACAATCTACATTTGAAGAGTCTAATAACTACGCATTTATTACCAATTGTTGCCGCATCACTATCAGATCACAGTACTCAGGTTATCTTTTTTTTTCTTTACTTTAAATCTAGCTCTATACATATATAGTAAACCAGGCTTTAAACCGGGTTTCAAATGTTATAAATTAAAACACAAATATACAGAAAAGTAATTTATTTCTTATTTTAATGTTTTATTCCGGCTCTCAACTACAGGTGGTTAAAATGGCCGAATCTGCTCTGTTGACAATGCTGGAACATTGTCTTGTTGGTGCTGAATATATAGAGACCAGAATATGGCCAGTGATAAAGGCAAGAATGCAACATTCGCCAAGTACAGAGAATACAAATGCTGTGCTAACTGTATGTATTATTTTTTTTTTAACCAATATTTTCTTTAATTGAATACATGATTCTTTTAAAAGGCTGTGGTTTTTTGTTCCAAAATAAATTAACATTCCTTCTTAATTTATAAACTCAATAGAGGGTAATCCAATTAATGGTAACCATTTCGTTCAAATATCATCATCAGGAGGTTGTAAATATTGATAATTATTGATAAAGTTAATTTATTTTCGGAATAGAGGTTGCATTCCTTTTTCCCTTTTTTTTTTAATGTGATTCTTACCCAAATACAGGAGAATCTTAAATTCAAATCAGTTTATCTTACAAATAAAACAATCATGCAACCATATCTCAATTATTTAAAAATAATAGTATTAATAACATTTTATTTGGATTTTAATATTAATCTGTAGGGATATCATCACTTTTTGTTTTGATGTTTTATTCTTTTTTATTATTTTAATATTGTTTAAACAGATTTTTATGAATCTCTGCATTAAAATAATTGTGTTCTAATAAATTATATTCTGAATTTACAAAATTTTTATGTTTATTTATGTAATAAATCATATTTGACAATTTGCAAAAAGTAGTCTCTCATATGCAAGACGTGTTATATGTTGCTGTCTGGTATCACTGGCAGCAGCCCGGCTTGATTAAAATCTTCTTTTTCCAGAAGTATACAATAATTTGTTTGTATTTAGGTTTTTTCTGTTATCTTCTGTAAGTGTATAGTTACAACGTAAGTACGATGTTAGATTTTGGATATATTTTTATACAGAAAACCGGTTGATGATGTATACCTCCCGGTCGATTTATTATCGCGATGATCAGGTCGTGCTCGCGCAAGATAAAGAAGATTAGGAATTTATAATGCGAAAACTTAGAAATGAGTACGCTGTGTGGGGATAATTGACCATAATTTCGACAAAACCGTGTATATGGTGATGGAGACGTGGGGGAGGATTTGGAGTTAATAGGGGAGACTACTGTGGTCTAGTTAGGAATTTAAATATCTGGTAGGATAGATACAGGAGGGTTGGAGTTGGGGATACAGAAACGAAATGGGAAAGCAAGAAAGGCCAGATTATTCCGTCATTGAAGGAATCCTTCTTTATCATCAGAAAAGTTGTGGCAGACATGGATTTCTGGCGTATGTCCATCGTAAGAGTACAATAGACAGGTTAAGAAATGAGTTAAAGAATGTGAGAGAGGAAATGTGTGTAGTCGAGGATGTTGGAGAGAGCAACAAATGAGTAGGAAATTAGTTTGGTTCGGCCACGTTAAGAGAACGAGTCCAACTGGCGGATTAAATCCCCAAGGGGTGTAAGAGAAGAGGATGGCCGAGGTACCAATGTAATGACGAACTAGAGTAAGAGATGGCGGGTCGTGGTCTGGGGAGGAGGACAGTGGTAGATGGGAGAGAGGCGCTTTTGACATTTTGCAGTCGGATGATGCTGTTTTCAAATTGTACATTATTAAACCCAATATATTGCGACTGACATAGTAACCATATAGCAGGCGGAAGTGATATATTCAAATACATGTTATAAGGCTTAACCATGAAATCCCTTGTGCAAATTGTCAAATTCCAATGGGAAATTATTTCTTATTCAAATTTTTATTTTTGTACTGTGTGTTTATTGTTAATATTAATTTTTTTTAATTACTGTTGAATGTGAATTTTGTGTTTTATAATAGAATTACTAATGGAATTTATTTACATGTTTTTCTTGTTTTGACTGTTTTAAAAGTTTATTTTAAAAGAAAATATAAAGCAGGGTCTATATGATAAAACCACAAGTGGATTTGGAAAAAGATTGTTGCAGAATATTGGAGATGTGCTGCCCACGTGAAAGACATGGGTAGTGAGATGATATAATTTGGATGTACGTCTCACTACCTTGTCTTTCATGCGGTCACACATCCTTTACATCACAACCTCTTTAAAGTAGATAAATACAATTGCATGAGGCACAGATTGTGAAAATATATATATATTTTGTTTGTTTGTACAAAAAATTAAAATTGAGCATGCCACCGAACTACATATCAACTACAGCAAACCACTAAATGAATATAGAAGAAAATTTAAAGCTTTTATTGGCAGAGAGTGGTTGATGAGCGTATTTTTAACAGCTGTTCAGCCAAATATGTAATGTATATTATATTGGTGTATATACCTTTTAGATAAACGTTTCTTTCATTGTTTTCCTTCTCAATTCTGTGCTAATTATATTATTTATGAAGTAAATTCACGCTCGTGTCGGTGGCATCAAAGCTGGTTTGTCATAGAGTTAGTTGAGCATTTAATGTGCCATTCCTATCACAGCCAGCTTTGATGAGCACCGGCATGGGTATATACACACACATCATCATCATCATCAGATCACCAAAATGTTCTACATCAGCAACTCCACATCAGCTGTAACTTGTGGATTCGTGCTGCTCTGTTCATCCATCAACTGTGTGTGCCTTCTCTACTTCTCGTGTAGTTCTGTGTGTGATCATCCATGTGAACAGCCACCTCCTACATATGCACTACACTAGTGCATCTCTGGAAATAATTGCGTGTTTCTTCGTGTGCATTCTTCAGTCAAATGCACTCACCACAGCTCTGAAATGTGATTGTTGCTTTTTATTCTTCTAGAAGACGATGTAACTGGCGGAGAGACCATTCATTGCAATGGCGGAGTCGTCAATGTGGTTGTGCCATGCGTTTTATTTTATCGTCATATCACAGCCACTTTGATGAGCTTTGACATTGTAAACAGTCTGCTTTTTTTATATTATCAGCGTAATTTATCCAAACTGTAGTGTGTTAAATTTATATAATGTATGTAGTAAGTAGCATGTTATAATATTAACTTATTCTTTAAATGTCTTTAATATTTCCATTACTTCAAAAGATGGTGTTTAATAACTAGGCAAGATTAGCGGTGATTAGACATTTATTAAACAAAAATAATTTTTTTTTATTTAATCAGTCAATTAATTGTCCATATAATTTATTGGATAATTTACTGTTATTTATTTAAAAAAAAAAAATCATACTTAAATTTCATATTGTTTCATGTAAAGTTAAAAAAGTTTCTCAGGCTGTTCTGTAAAATGATGTCACCATACAAGAAGGGAGATGATTGAGTATGGTGCTTTTGGAGTGTAGACCAAGTGTTTGTTTATAACATTTTAGATTTTACTTCAAACAGGTACGATCATAAATCCCTATAGTTTTAAAATCTAAAATTTGAGAAACGCCAAGGCTGAGGCGAGAAAATTTCTGATCCCCGGATTCGGCACCACCAAATTACTACCACTAAACTCTTTTGGAGTCGCTTGCGAGCACATATAGTACTCATATTCTCCAAGAAGATGAAACGGTGCTGTATGCTTCCTTAAGAAGCAATGCCTGGTGACCAGGAAGCTGATTCTCCTTAGCTCTCCCGTCGTTTTGTCAAGGAGATAAATTGTGCGGAATCTTTTTTAAAAGACCTTCCAGGGAATGAATGCCTTTGCCCCACATAATATTCTGATTCTTATTGTCTTGCAACACCACTCCGTTGTTTTTGAGCAATAGGAATGGTTAGATTCAAACCCATCTAAATACTAGAATTTTGAAAATAATGGAATTTTTGATGTTTCAGAGATGTATTGGTAAATAGAATTAAATTTGATATAGATTTTCTTTCTTTTATCATTTTGATACCGGAGCTGATAAATTGGCCTTGGCAATTACAAAAAAGCATTAAAAAGTTCTCAAAAAAAAATCTGGTTGAAACACTCACACACACACTTCCTCTTACTCCGAATATAGTCATGTCTAGCTTGATTATATTGAAATATATTATTCACTTTTAATTGGATATGATAAGAATTGTTATTAGTTTTTGTATTAATCAAAGTATCTGAATTTTGTTATATTCTGTGTAATACATTTATTATTGGATAAAACGTAATTTTTTTTTGTTTTTTTTTTTTTGATAATGTTAAAAAATATATATCAAGTTTTTTGAATACAAAATTTTATATTTCTGTTTCTTAATTATTGTTGGCTGTTAATTTTGGGATTGATTGTTTTTTAATCTTAATTTTTGAAGTAAAAGTTTTTTTTTTTCAGAGATAAGACAGACGAAAGAAGAACGAAGAAGTAACGAAAAATGTGAAAAGTGTGGACAGAGACCACGCCACGGGGACTTACGGTGGTTCCAGTCAAATTGGCTGTGAAATGTAGTTTCAGTTCCATATCACAGCCATTTTTGACGAGTCCTGCCGTAATGTCAAATTCATCCTATAAAATATTAACTGACTTACTATATTTTTCTTGTTATTATTTATTTTTTTATTATTATTTCTATAACTTATGTTGTACATAATAATTTATTTTTTAAAAAAGCAGGTGACACCGTCTCACAAAGTGGCTGTTGTATGTTTGTAGATATATCGTTATCATATCACAGCCAGCTTTGGTGAGCGGAGTTTCCAAGGCTGTTGCCCAATCTCGCACGCACTCTACTACACTTTTCCTTCTGTAAATGGCCAGAAGAAAATAAAATGTCTTCCTTTCTTTTCTAGAGGTTAAACAATACTTTCATATTTTCTCAAATAGATTATTAGAAGAAGAGGAACTATGTGGCTGTTCAGCGGTTCTTCAGAGACTTTGCTTGTGAAGAAAGAAGAAACAGAAGGCAATAAGTGGGAAGTCATTCGTCAAAGTGGCTGTGACTATGTCTCTTTTCTTTTTCATATCACAGCCAGCTTTGATGAGCGATTTTTCATTCAGTTTTTCCTTTTTTATAAAAAAAAAAAATAGTAAGATAATAACTTTGTGTTGTTATTAAAAATTTTCTCTTATATCTTTTATCGACTTAACGATACTTATTTCCTATACAGAGTGCACCCCCCAAAAATGTATTCACTTTAGTAGACAATGTCCATAAGGCAGTCAGTAAGGGCAAATACGCGAGTCATGCTTGGTATATGAACAACAGAAGACCCTTTTATACTTTATCTCACTCCCAATGTTTTAACAGAATATCTCAAAAACGGAAAGTCGCAGGAAGCGCAAACTTTGTATTCCATTTAGGTACTTAATTGCCGCATAGGACATATTGATATTTGGCAAGATGCATCAACTGAGAGAGCGACTTTACTGAAGTGGTTTTTTCAGTTTTTCGTGATTTTTCTGGAAACTTTTTCCGCACCAACGATTTTCTTCAAACTTGGAATGCTTGCTGCATAGATAGAAACGTATAACTTTAATTTGAAGCATTTTTCTTTAAAAAAAAATTAAAAGGGGTATTGGGAATAATTTGTATAAACTTTGTTGTTTGATATGAGTGCCATACAAAAGGCTGCTAAGGTAGATTAGTAAAATCCCCACCACCATTTTTATGGTCAGCCCAACAAACGCAACGTTGCAAGTTTAAAGCAAATTTTTTGATTAAATTATATTAAGTAGGTAAAATGTTTTTGAACAGAAACCCCAACACGTCAGGCAATTAATTAACACCACCCCCTCTACCACCTGAAGGGGCACCCTAAAGGGTGTGGATGCATGTGCAGTAGAAAAGCCAGCCAAGCTGGATGTGTGCCCACTATAAGGAAGAAAATAAATATGTCTGAATGCAAAGAAATGTGTCTGAATTCCTAATTAATGGTGAACCCCCAGTTACAGCTCTGCTTTATTGTGTATAATCTAGTAATAAGTGTTTATTATACAGATAATTTTCCTGTTGAAGTTGTCTGTACATTTTGTTTGAATTTGAGATTTATTCTTTAATTTTATCTGTTTGAATTATAAGTCTGAATTTTAATATACGGTGGTACGCAGTTCCTGGAAAGCATCAGAGATGTTTTTCTATTGCTGGGTCCATCTTAGGATAGACTTGTTATATCAGATCAAAATGAATATCTGTAAAGTATTATTAATTTGTATGAATAAATTTGCGGTATGTTGCCTATAAACTAAACTGTGGGTACGACTGCGCACTCAAGTAGTTTGGGACACATTGCTTAATTTCACATGGGAGATATCAGACCAAAACTTGTCGATGACCACAAATTGGAGCATATTCTCATGGAAGAAATTTCCTGTCTCTGATAAAATTGTTTATAATAAACGGATTGTTTAGTATTAGCAAGGAAATAATGTATTAATTGGGTAAAATTTCTTAAACAAATAAAAAACGCAGATGGATGGTTTCAATTGGCCGCATGAAAAACTTTGATTTCACATTATAGCAATAAAAAAAATTAACAATTTTGCCATTGATAGAAGAATCTTAAGAGTGACTATGATTTCAGTATTGTAATCGATATCTAGTATCATATTGCAGAAAAATATGTTTACTATGGACATCTTTTTATATATTATAAATAGTATGTAATTATTAATGATCGTGAGAAACATCGATTACTTTAAAAAAAAGTCATTAGAAATTCAAATAATTAATTGGATCCTATATCAGATTTTGCCCCGAGCTCGTAACTCACTTCATTCTTTCATTCTAGTTGACCATGATGAATCATCTTCCAAGGAATTTTCAGAGTTCAGTCACTGTTTTGTTTACTGAAACTTTTTTTAGAAGCGGTGAAGTGGTTATGAGCGTGGAGTTGTAAGTGGGAGGGAGGACCCCAGTTCGAGTCCCGCGTATAACTATTAATTTTTATATTGGTATGAAAATTGTTAACAGTAGAGAGTAGGTGCTTTCGCCCCCGTCTACGACACCTAATTTGGTAATTGGACGTTAAGTCCGCCTGTAAACTAGAAGAAACTTGAATGAGATTTTGTATGTATTACCAGATTAAAGTTGTAAATATGTTAAATAAATTCTTTAGTATTTTTTTATAATCAAAAATTTGTAACTATTGAAAGTTTTATTTTTTTATTTTTTAGTTGCAGTCTATATTTTTGTATTATATGTATATAAACATGTTTCTTTATTTGATGTGGTTGTATGATTTTATTTTCGAAATTTAACATACCTAATTTATTTATAATCACTATTTAAATATAAATACAATAATATATCAACATTTTCTCATAAAAAATGGTTTATTCTAATAACAAAATATCTTTGTTTCATTTAATTGGGCACAAAGGTAATGAGCAAGATGGCTCCATGGCTGGGATGTGATCAGACTGAGAGGCTATTGGTGCCGGCTCTTGAACAACTATCTTCGCATCCGGAATTTGCTGTTAGAAAAGTGTGCGCTTCTTTATATGGAGATTTTTGTGCAGTAATATCAACTATAAAAACTGAAACAGTACTTGTAAGTAGTTTAGAAAATTCTTAAATTAATTTAAGTAGCGATCGTGTGTCAGTTTTTGAAATGGAATTATCAGAGGAAATAAATTTTAGTTTCGGAAAGCCTTGAGAGTACGCTTACAAGTTGAATGTGAAAATTTATAAAGAGTATAACACAAAAACCAAAAACTGCAAAAAGTTTCCGACTATCAGTTAAGATGCGGAGACAGCCTACTTTGTTGTAAAGTTGAACAGGTGGTTGGAAAAAAAAAATCGTGTGATAAATTTTCTTCAGACTTCAAATTTGGCGCATTTGTCCTCAACTAAATATAGAGATGGTGGGAGTAAAGTACCAACTTTACTATCCAAAGCATGTGGGGAAGTGAAGAGCGCACCGCACCGTAACATAGAATTAACTCCATATATTTCAATTTTTCTAAAATTATCGTTATATCCGTGCAGTTAACATAAGTTCAAAGGCAATCGTTGTGATTTTCGAGATAATTCCAAACTACGTATACATATGCCTATCAGTTTTATTTTAAGATGTTTTGGAATATATTAAACATAAATTTAAATAAATAAATAAAAACATTGCCTGGAAAAATAAATCTCATTTTCATTTATGCTAGCAAGTTCTTTGCCAAGCAATTTTTAGTTAAAATTATGCAAAAAAGAATTATTATCATCAAACAAATTATAATGATTGAAAAGTATTCCCCCCCCCCCCCAGTCACAAAAATCAGTGCCTGCTAGCCTTGCCCTCCATGGGCTATTGAGCCATAGGTTTAGTTCTGTTTTGCAAATTAGTATTTCCTTTCGTTTAAGAGTTAATCATTCATGCCGTGTGTTGAGTTGTTTACAGTCTTGCTCAGCTAAATCGTGTATATCTCTCTTGATCCGCTTATTGCTAATCTCAACTCTCAATATGCGTGTAAATCTTCTCCAGTAATCCGTCTAAGCAACTTTAGAGTTTGTGCTTTGTCTCTGCGTGAGCGACTAGGTTTTTCACAAGCTTTCAGATTGTGCTCTCGATTGTCGCCAAATTATCAGTTTCTTAGTTTCGGAACTTAATTGATTATTTCCCTTCATACCTGAATTCAGCATGCGCGAATGGCTGTTTGCCTCCCATAAATTTTATTAATCAAAAAAGCTCTTAATAATTTAAAGTAGATAATCTATATTTAATGGTGAAATATCTATTGTAATGTAAGCTGTTTCACTTTTAATAATATTTTACCGAAATTGAAATGCCTTGGAAATATTTAAAATTCTTATGTGTATCTTCAGAGTTGATTGTTTTAAAAAATATAAGTACATTTGTTATTATTTTTGTTTT
Organism: Triatoma infestans; assembly: GCA_011037195.1. Taxonomy (NCBI): domain Eukaryota; kingdom Metazoa; phylum Arthropoda; class Insecta; order Hemiptera; family Reduviidae; genus Triatoma; species Triatoma infestans. The sequence continues at coordinate 481,108 of JAAEAF010000343.1, forward strand.
GTTTTTTCAACTCTAGGTACCCAGTTTCCTACGATTATGCGCCGATCCAGAATTTGTAGTAAGAAAGACATGCGCTGAATCTTTCATGTCCGTATCCTGTACAGTTACATTACATACACGTCGTACACAATTAGCCCCAGTGTTCGCACGTCTCCTGTCTGATTCAATTCGCTGGGTACAGCTGGCTGCATTCCAGTCGCTTGGTCCTTTTATTACCACATTCGCAGAACCTAGTATAACAATGCTTGGATATAATCACCAGGGTGAACTTGTACTAAAACATCCTGATGGCTTTGAGTTTAGGTAGGTTTGTTTATAGAATTGTAGACCATTTTTTTTTTTTAGTAAGAAATCACATATTTATTCATTTTATTTTTTTTAGATTAAATTCGTGTAAAGTAGATGAAAGGTATTTATATACGCGTGATACAATATTTGCCCTCGTGATGGATGGCAGCAGCAGTAATCAACAGCAGCCTCATCAACAACAACACTATCCACATCAACAACTTTGTCAACAACAATACAACGAACATGATGACTGGAGCACTAACACCGAAGACCAGGATCAACAGCAGGACCAGCAACATCTACATCTACTACCATTAGAACAGCAACAACAGACGAAATGTTTACATCAAAGTCGACAACAAGATGATCGGAATAACAATCACGATCGAAATTGTAATAATAGGTAATTTTTTTTTTATTTGGGAATGTTTTTAATTAAAAACCTTGAGTTTCTGATTTGAGATCGCGTCAGTTTCGGCCTTATTGCATTGAGCTTCTTCAGGGTCGTTACGCATTGAAAACTAATGGAGTTAGCGTAACGACAGGATCGTATCAAGGTTTAAATAAACGGCCCTGAAGAAGCTCATTGAAATATGTCGGTTTTTAATAAACCACTGACGTGGTCTCACGCCTGAAACTGTAGTGTTTTCATGAAAATGGCAGCGTGAAAAGAAAATTTGTCAATTAGTTTTGAAAAGAATATTTTGATAATTTTTTTTTTTTTTTTAAGAGAAGCCTCGTAAAACTCACTGTTCATTCGCTAGCTTTATGAGTTTTTGTAATAAAATGCAAAATCTCACAAATAAGCTACTTACAAAATAGTAAAAAAGAAGTTTGAATTCAGGAGACGGGTTAGAGAAAACAGTGCACAGTTTCGAAACTGTGCATTTTTAGTTCAACCTTAGTCCAGGAAACGTCTTTTAAAAACGAGTTTTCCTTACAATTAGGTCATATGTTTTACTGCTTTTCTTTTTGTATTGTCGCCTATTTATTAAGAAAATATTGCGATAGTCAGATTTTCGAAAAATATGTTTGTAATATACGATTCGAAAAAAAAGTTTTTGGCGAGTGGTGTATGTGGGGGCAAAGAAGACGTTCTCGGTCTAGTAGTGAAAATGATTTTTTTTTTTTAAATGCATTTATTTCTCAATGTAGTCTCCCTTTAGTTCAGTACACTTCGTCCAACGTTTATCCAATAAACTGGATTTCGTTACTTAAGTGCGATTCTGGAAGGTCTTTGAAATACCCATTTACCGCTGCTATCAAATCAGTTGATTTTTTCTTTTGCAAACCTGGCCTTTTCTCTCTTAATTTTTTCATCTAGCTGGTCAAGAAGATGTGCGTAGTATACCCCATTAATCGTTTGACCCTTTGGCGGTAGGCAATTAAAACAATCCCTTTGGAATCTCAAAAGACACTAGCAATAATCTTTCCAGGTGATGCAATTGTCTTTGCTTTCTTCAGTGCAGAGCCACCGGGCTTCTACCCATTGCTTGGACTGCTGTTTTGACTCGGGCGTAAAATGGTGAACCCACGTTTTCATCCTTTCAACAAATCGACGCAGAAAATCGGTTGGATTCTTCCTAAAACGGCACAAACATTGCTAAGAAAAGAAACTCGATTCCTCATTTGTTTGTGATCAATCAGCATTTTACAAATGGGGCACCCATCTTGTAACAGTGTTCTCATACTGAGTTCTTCGTGTAAAATGTGCCGTACCCTTCTTCTGAGATGCCTACAGCCTTAAAGGGCCCAACACACTCATCAATTTGTTGTCCAGCTTGGTTTGTTGAGGTAGAAGTTTAATAGTGTGTGGTAGGTTGAGAGACCAAATTACAAGTTGATCAACCAGGCTGACAAAATCAAAGCACTCTTGATATTGATGAGCGGGGCCTAATGTTGGATAACAAGTTGAATGTGTATGGGGCTCTTTTTAGCTAGTTCATACGCCTTTAATCGTCGATCATCTAGAACCGTTTGTGTATCTCTTCTCGATATTTTCTTCGGTAGTTGTAGTTTTTGACCGTCCTTCACGTGAATCATTTTCAATCGATGTACGACCACGTATAAACTCAGCTGTCCATTTTTTTACTGTTGATAACGAAGGTGCACTTTCACCAACTTTGGATGAATTTCTTTGATAAACCATCGAAAACTAGTATGGTGGAACGATATTCAAGTTTATTCATTTTATCAAAAACACACAACACGCTTACTTGAAGCCGTATTAAAACAAATTGTTTGATAAATGTACTTCACCCTCATTCAAAGCAATTTGAAGTGGATGGGTTCTGGTCATTCAAACGAATCAAAATAAAATCAGTTAATTCATTTATTGACACAAACTCTAAACAACCCTGTATACTTCAAATGGGCGATGTGGAATTCACACCTGTTATTACAGATGAAGACAAATCCTTCAAAGATCTTCAGTAGCTCAATATACTTCACAGAAGGGGAGGACCTTAAATGAAATTAGAAAATTAGTAATAGAAAGCACAGGAATAATAGGAGTAAAAGATATGACAGAAATTTCTTGGACAATAAAACAAGTGTATACCTGGTCTCTAGATGGTTGTTGATCAAATTCACATTTGATATTCACTTTTGCAACAAGTGTACCAACATAACAGAACAGTAATTTCATTTGTAGCTAGGCCGAGAACTTTTCAGCTTGCCCTAGTATGTCATGAAAAACAAAAAAAATCGCCGGAAGTTTAAAACTTGATATTACATCCGGTATGAAACACTATCCTTTTTTATTTATATAATTTTTTCGGAAAAATATATTTTGGAAGCCTTCCACTTTCCTCTGTAATGTTTCTTTGTAGAAATGTACAGTTCCACTACTTGGGTTAGATTTAGTAAAACTAAACATTTACACTTTTAAGGAAATTTATTAGTAAGAACTATTACATAATGTGATTTTTAAGTATTTTTCCAGTAAAATGGATTTTACGGATTTGGGGGGTCTTCTAGAAAACAGATACAATGATTTCGTTTAAAATTTGAAATGTTAAAAAAAGATTTTTAGATTGTTTTGTAGAATTTGTGGCCTTAAATGTATTTCGTTGGTTCTATTTTATTGGCGCGCTCTTTACTTCTTTCCCGCCTGCTTGAGTTTGTAGGTTGGTATTTGTCCCCCCACCACCTCTAGTTATACGAGGACAAATGAGTAAAATTTGAAGTTTGAAGAATATTTGTTGAATATGTGGATGGGTCCGCAATGCTGGATAACATCTGGTATTTTATATTTCTTATATTCCTGACCAGTTTCGGATTTTCATCCATCGTCAGAGCAAATTCACCAAGTTCTTGTTGAGAGTTCATTTCAACGCAATGTTTCTGTTACACTCGACACCTGTTGGTTTCTTGATATATGAAAATCCGAAACCGGTCTGGAATATAAGAAATATGCATGCTACGACGATAAAATACCAGATGTTAAAGAATATTTGTCACTTCTATATAAAAACATAGTATAATATAGTAGAATACAGATATTTTCTTTACAAGAGTAAGAGAAAGTTGTATGAGTGTTTCACATCAGATTTTTTTATTTTTATTACAGTCAGTAAAACTCCTTTTGAATAATTGTTAATCCATTTTTCACTTATTATTCATTATAGGCTTACTACGGAAGATAATTCCGAAAATGAAGGTAACGAGATAGGGAGAGCAGAAACTAGAGTATGTATTGATAAGAATGAGGATGAAACAGAAATATATAATCAGTTTCAATATTGGAGAGATCCTTTGCCGGATATTGATGGCGATTTAAATTGTAACGATATAAATAGTACCAGGTCGAGCGAAACTGTAACAACCAACAACACTACATCTACATCGACTGATAATAAAAATGGTGCCATATGGATATCATCAAATAATAGTGTTAATAACAATAATAGTCAGATATTGAACCAAAGGCTCACGCCTTCGCCACAGCAGAAACGTCAACCACCTTTACATTCTGCACATCAGGCACCCGCACAGCACAGGGCCATGACTTCGTTAGTTGTAAGTATTACGGAGAAATTAATTAATTAATTTTGTGAATTAGTATATATCATGCAGTTAGGGGTTTACAAACATGGATTTATTCCCAATATAGTGATTAAAATAGGTGATTTAACTACAGCGAGCGAATAGCGGACTCCGTTGCAGTGTCAGAAACACAGTGACATCATAATAATAGAACCGCTGCTTGACAGGTAGTGGTCCCTTAATTGCCAGTTGAGAACTCAAAGGGTTAAGTTTTTGAAATCATTTTTGGTTCAAAGCATGAGAACTAAGTTGGGGGGGTTAGCTTCTTGTTGAGTATTTTCTGGGTGTAAAAGAGAAACCTGCTCTTAAATTTCAGGTTCTATTGGACGTTTCAAAATGGTTTTATAAGCAATGCTGCTTCCGCCATATTTCCGCTTTTGAGGGTTTCTTTGCTTATTCACACTTAGTACGTTGGCCTCTAGAAAATATATTACAAAAAATGGAATCCAACGGACAAAAACCACCTTCTCATATTGTGTAGTTGCATGTCAGTGTGGTATTCAGTTCACTGGACAGTCGCCAGGTTTCGTTGTTTAGTGAACTATCGTCCAATCATTTCATATGAGTATCTTGAATCATTCTCAATCTATGTCATTAAATGGCAGTAATGTTTTACTCAGGAGTTATATAATAGCTGAAAATTGTTTGATTCTGTTGACAGTATTATAATTTTCACTTATACTTTTAAATACATCAAAGAGCCCAAATAAATTGTGTGATATGAAGCTTAATCAAGTCTCGCCTTGGGGCTGTACGCCCAGGATAATGCCGAGCCTATAATGTCATTCAATCCTATCTCTTAAAATCGTTGGCAACATCATGGCTCTAACTCTTTGCTCTGTATTCAGATTCATTGTTTATTTTACTTGCTTGTTCTTCTTTGAAGTATAATAATTGTGTTACAAAAAATTTTTCTTGTTTTGTTCTTTCAGAGGCGATTTCAAGATATAAATGTAATGAAGGATTCAACAACTTCGTCACATTCACAGTGCTCAGCTACTTCAGAAGCGGCGTCGAATTACACCATTACTGAAGGTGAGTGGATGTTCCTTTTGAGAATTTTTATTTTACTTTCTCTCGTACTCCTCCTGACAAGAAGGAAGTTTGCGATATTGAGATTTAGAAATAGAATTTTCACCGGAAATAGGTGTTTGGGAATCCCTTGAATACGTTTTTTAGCGAATAGTCTGTGTGTAAATTTCAGACTCTCTCTCTCTCTCTCTCTGGTTGTTATGTGAGTTAACACAAATACCTCAAAAACAAAAAGTCCCCAAACTTGGTATTCCGTTTAGGTACTACGGCATCAGACACTTAAGATTTCGCATAAAAATCCATCAACCGAAAGTGCGACATTACTGAATAGTTTTTCAGTTTTTCGTAATTTTCTCGAAAAAGGCTCTAACGATTTTCTTTAAACTTCGCATAATATCTACGCAAATAAATACGTATCACTTTTATTCGGAACATTATCCCAGGAAAATTTATTGTTTAGAGTCCTGGAGGAACAAAACAGTAAGCGTTTATTGCTTTCCTCTAAAGTGCCACTTCAGTATAGTATATGGTTCTGCCATTTACACAGTATTAAAACAAATTGAAAGCAATAATAAAATTCCAAATTTGAAGAAAATCGGTTAATCGGAAGTGCGACTTTATGGAATAGTTTTTGAGTTTTTTGGAATTTTACTTTATATTACTTATATTAAAAACATTTGTACAGAGCCTGAAGAAGGCAATAAATTTGCCGAAACGTTGGTAGAAATTTAAAAAGAGTTCTTTTGTATGGCTTCAGTAGCTCAATATACTTCACAGAAGGGGAGGACCTTAAATGACCGAACCTCAACATCCAATTTACAACATTAAAAAAAATAAGTTATTTTGTATAGTTGTGCGGAATTTGTGTTAGGATAAATAGGTAAAGAAAATTTGTGATTTTAATTTATATAATAATTGTATTAAAAAGTGTAAGGGAAAGTCGTGTGAGGGTGTCAGACCAGATTTTTTGTATATTTGGAATTAGTAATACTTCTGAGACAAATATAATAATAGATTGTGTTTTGCCGTTTTCCAGAAGGCAGACAGCCATTACCAACTCCACCACCACCGCCGCCGACCACTCCAGCACCACCTTTACAAGATATTGTACCATTAGAATTAATTAAACATTTTGTATCAATGTCCGAACCGGGACGTGATGCAGAAGATCTGGCCGGTCATTGTGCCTACAATCTACCAGCGGTTGCTTTAACATTAGGCCCAAAACATTGGGATCTATTGAAACCAGCCTATGAAACGTTAGCCGCCGATAGACAATGGAAAGTTAGACGAATTGTAGCCAGTAGTATTCATGAACTAGCTGTAATTGTTGGCGAAGAAGTAGCCACACAAGATTTGGTGCCAGTTTTTAATGGTTTTATTAAAGATTTAGACGAAGTGAGAATAGCAGCTTTAAAACATTTAGCACATTTTCTTAAGGTTTGTATATTTATTTTGACAAATTTTTATTCTATATTTAGTTTGCCGTCGTTCTAAAAATTGCTTTTAACAATAATTTTTCACAACTCACGTTTTCTTCTCAAATTTTCCATCCATTTCATTTCTTTCCTCGTTGAATGTTTTGATAACTTTGCTTAATCCCTCTAGATTGCTAAGTTCTTCTTTTTTCCTTAATTTCCTACTGCGATCGGTTCAGATTTTTAACAGGTGAGCTTTCATAAGGAACACGTGTTTTTTTTTTTAGGTCCTCCAAATATTAAAACAAAAACACCTCCAGCTTGGTTAAAGAACCTCTTAAAGAATTTGGTTTTCTGATTAGATAAGTACCTTCGGAAGGTTGCTCAAAGTCCATTCACCAGAATTGCAATATTTACTGATAATTATATACAAATATTTTTTTTAAATTAGTTTTTCGCGACATTCTAAAATAAACCCAACAATTTTCATGGAACATCGCATGCTAATTTTTATAAATAAAGGCCCACTTCATTCTTTCACACTTTTTTAGGAAAATTTATTTTTGTGGATTTGTTAGGATAACTAACAAATCCCAAAAAATATTAGGCCCAAAACATTGGGGGGCCAAAAATTTAGAATTTTAAAAATTCCAGATTGCATGAAAATCAGTTAATCAGAAATGCGAAATTTTAGAATAAAAAAATCCATTCAATAAAGAGGTACTTCCACTTGAATTTTGACATTTATTCACACGGACAAACAAACACACACACCACATTTTTCCACTTAATCTGACTCAGGGGACCTCAAACGTAAATTTCCGCTGATAACTCGAAATCGAAAATTCATAGTTCTATGCAATGGGAATTCATAACCCTAGCAGGGGGAAATATAAAAATGAGTTTTTGGGAGGAAAAAAGCCTGTCTATACCTTTCCATTGCAGTATATGTATAATAAGTAAGCTTTACTCATGAATGTTAAGGAACATTAAAATTAGAACGAGATATATCCCCCCTTCAGAATAGTGAAATTAGGAAGGTTAAAAAAATAAATTTTAATAATTTCTCTTTATATCACCTTCTTAATAAAGGATAGAGATTTTATGAATATGATTCTTGTAATTCTATATTTACAGTTATTGAGGCCTGCAGGACGGAATTCTTTCTTACCACGTTTGACAGAATTTCTGATGACAGATTATGAATGGAATTGGAGATTTAGACAGGAATTAGCTCAGCAGTTGCTACAAGTATTAGGTTTGTTCTCTCCAGTAGATACCTGTCATCATCTTTCACCAGGTTAATAGTCCTAAAGACTTTTTTGTCTAATTTAATAATAATGAAAATCTAATTTTATTTCATTTTTCCAATTTTCTATTCCAGTTGTTATGGCCTTACTGGTAGATCGAGTGTCAGACGTTAGAAAAGTTGCCTTACAATTGGCCACAGAATTAGTATCACATGTCTCCATTGATGTCACATTGTTAAGATCTCTATTGGCCGAATTAGCTCAACAGTTTGCACATTCTTCACGTTGGAATAGACGACAGACCTTTGCACTGTTCTGTTCACGTTTAGTTAGCGAAGGTGTGCTGTCTGGAGAGATGTTCGCCAGAGATGTACTGCCACATTTGTTAGATCTTTCCTGGGATAGAGTGCCGAACGTACGGTTGACAGTAGCTCGAGCGTTAGCCAATGATGTTATTGTACAGCGTAAGTATATATATATATATATATATATGTATTTTTTATTATGATTTTGAGGGTATGAACAGAATGAGGGATATCATTCTTTACTGTTATTAAGAGGAAGTATTGCTGTGACCCGCGTCAAATTTTTCGAAATTCAGATTTCACCGGAAATAACATGTTTTCAGGTTACTTAAGACAAGAACATGTTTAGGTACTAGCACTACATTAGACAAGAATATTTTGGGCAAAATGCACCAACCGGAAGTGCGACTTTGCTGAATAGTTTTTTCAGTTTTCGTGATTTTTTCGTAAACGGCTCCAATGATTTTCTATATATAAAGTTGGTATATTATTTACCACATAGTAGATTACCTATCATTTTTATTTAAAACATTTTTCTGGGAAAATTGATTTTTCAGGTGTTATGGGGGGAACAGTAGCGTTCTGAATTCGAAGAAAATCTGTTAACCGGAAGTGAGATTTTACAAAATAGATTTTTGAGTTTTTTTTTAATTTTCTAGTAAACTTTACGATTTTCTTTAAACGTGGAATATTTGCTGCATAGATAGAAACGTATCACTTTTATTTGAAACCATTTTTCTGCAAAAAAAACTGATTTTAGAGTGGTTTATTGGAGGTCAGTCAAGGAGATTTATATTTGTTTAAATTTATATTTGCACAACTCTTTCTTGGTTTTGATATTCAGCGCTCCGAATAGGCCGCTCAGCAGGTATACAAGTAAACTCCCCTTCACCATTTTTATGGCAAAGGCGACTAAACATTGTAACTTTGCAATTTTATAATAATGTTCTTCTTGGTTAAATTGTGTTAATTACAATAAGAGAAAGTCGTGTGAATGTTTTACACCAGATTTTTTTTTCAACTAATTTTCAATTTTATCTGTTTTGATAAATAAAGGATCTTATCTAAATTAATGTTACTGGGATAGTAGTAGTATTTTAAGTTATATCTTAATTATTGGATCGTTAAAAGAAAAAACTAATCTTTCGCCCCCCCCCCAATTACAGCTTACTTTTCCGATTATTCAAGTCCACATTATGAAGTACTACATTCAGTATTGAAACGTCTACAAGGTGATAAAGATCGAGATGTGAGATATTTTGCTTCACAAGTGCCAGTCCTGCAAAATCCATATTCCCTATCGCCAGATCCACAAGTAAGAAGTGACTTCAATTAATTTCTTCTTCTCTTTTTTTTAAATTACAAGTTTTCTTATGTAATTTTCCTCTTCTCTTCCTTTTTCGTAAGAAAAAGGAGGTATATATATATTTCTGAGGTATATATATCTATATGACAGTGTTAATAAAGTCAAATATAGGAATTTTGATGATAAAATAATATTAAGTAAGGAAAGAAAAATGAGAGATTCGGTTTTTTTTACTTAATAAAACACGATTAAATCTAGATTTAGCAGCGACAAAAAATAATTTTCAATATATGTTTTTTTTTTGTTGACAATTTTCTAGAATAATTGACGCAGGGAGACAACGAAACAACTATTTACTACCAACGTTACTGAAAACATAAATGAAATTAGTAATATAGTAACTCTTTAAAAAAAAAACTAATACAACACTGCCCTGGCAAAAGAAAGTTTTTTGTCAAAACCAGAGTTTCTTTTTTTCTCTCTTGTATTTTATAATTTTTTTTTAGGAAAATTATAGAAAATATATATATATATAAAAAAAAAAAGTTTATTGTTAACATTAATTAGATTAAAGTTGTAATAAAACAAAAAGAAATAAAATTTATGAAATTGTTTTTTATATGTATAGGCATCTTTCTTTTTAAGACTTGTTATCTTTTTGCTGGGTACCGCTTTCTCACAGAAAGCAACAGTGAAATCCATTTAATTAAAAATAAATAAGATATAAAAATAATAAAAAACATTTGTAATTTAATAATTGTATAAAGTTATATCTTCTTTTTTAATTACATAATGTATAAATAAATGAAAATAAATTTTGTTAGATTTTCCTCTTTTTTTTTGGCCTTTATTTTTTTAAAATTCTCTCGTTGACAAAATTTATATACAAATATGTAAAGAGAATTTATTTGTTGAAAATTGTTCCGATTATTAATTATGTTTAATTTGATTACGCACATTTATCCTCTATATTAAAATTTTAATTAAATAGCTTTCTTATAAAAAGTTCATAAAATTATTTTTTATGTTCTAGTTATTAATTTTTTTTTTGTTTTTTTATGTAATTATGTAATAAGTAATTGTTTATTGTATTTTGGAAATTTTGATTAAAGAAAGAAAATAAAACAAAAATCTTGTTTTGTAAAGAAAATTACTTTGGTTTTTATCTACTTGTTCATTACTTTATGTGAATTTCCTAGTTTTCCGGCCCGATAATATGCCGTATGGTATGCAGTAATGTGCATTGATGCAAATTCTAAGAAAGTTGATGCGGCCACCTTTCGAGAAAATGGACACCTTCCCCAAATATAAAACAGCAATCTTCTGGAATCATTTATTATAAAAAGTTGCACTTTTGGTTAATCTACCTTTTCTTAGAAAATTGTAAATTTCTAGCAATATATTTTAATATTTCTTGAAATTCTATGTAATATGATAAAACGATACATTGCACTCAAATGGCTGTACATTATTAAGTGTGCTTTGTATTTTCATTACCTGTAGATGCCCCCATGATAAGACAAACGTTCGCGAAAGGTTAAGCAATTGAAACGAAGACTGCTGAAAAGGGATTTATTTTATTTTTATTTATTTTAAACACTACATTGAAGCCTAATAGGCTTATTGCAGGAAGTTAGGTAAAATAAAGAGTTTATATGAACAAAAATTCGAATTAATACAGAGGTGGTTAAAAGCTAAGTAACAAAGAAAAAATATATGCCTAAGTGTTTTACTTATATGAACTATGTATTAGGTATCAAGGTCTATCAATTCCTTTTATTCTCCTTTCAAAAGTTTTTACTTTTTTTCGCCATTATTATATCTATTTCTCTCCTATGTATCTTCACATATCTATATACAAAATAAACAAACTAAAAATCAAACTGTAAGGAGAATAACTGCAAATCATAATAAAAGCAACAAAATAGAATTCAAAACGTAAAAAGAAAAATTCATTACTCAATACAAAATACCTATCAAGTTATACAATATCTAGACTATTAAAAGCTAAATTCACAATAAAAGTTAAATTGATCAATTCATGCTTAATTTCAATTTCCTCAAGTTGAGACTGTTTAAGATATAAACGTAGACATGATCCAATTTTTGTACAGAAACAATGTCTTAATATGTAATAATGTTGTTATAATCATCTAAGTTCTTTATATATCTGCTTAAATACGTTGATCTAACAGAGTGCAAAGGACAATTTAATAAAAAGTGAGCAACATCCACTTTGCATTCTCGGGAACAACATAACAACGTTCTTTGCCAAAAACAAATTTTTCTCCTTTAATATATAATCTGGTATGATGTTTGAAAGCCAGACGTAACTGACAGACTGCTCTGATTTTATTGATATGAGAATTATGTAAAATATATGGACTGTGAAAATTAAAGGAACAGATATTTCTATAGTACATATTATAACCGGAATTAATTACTTTGTCAATGTCCTTACTAATCAGATTATTGCTGAATGCTGTTATGTTATTAAATTCAGTTTCTATTAATTTAGGACTTTAAGCGAACCAAACATCCGATCTACATATATATAAGCATTCTTTTAGCTCAGGGGCCCAGTTAAACGGCAGCTTAATACTCGAGAATTCAGCTAATCTGTTATAACAGATTTTTGGGATTCCGTCATCAGCCATGCTAAGCAAACAGATCCACCACCTAAGCATTCTCATAAAGATCTTTAGCTGGGTATGAATCCGGCCTGTTTCAAGTCTCACATATGAGTCCGGAGTGGTTATACTTAAACCCAATGTTTTTTTAAAGAAATTCACTTGTTCTATGATAGACCCCCATATCTACTAGCTCAAATCTCTGCATATATAAAAGATTGCTATCAGAAACAGTCATATAGGTAACAATTTGATCGCCCCATGAATCTGATTTTAAGCCTCTCAAGTGAAATTTTCATTACCACTGAAGCTGCAGCAGTATCCTTAGATAGAAAGTACTTAACGGACTGACAGAACTATAAAATGGGACTCCCAGATGAACAAAACTGTTGGCAGTTTCTATATCATAATTAAACTTAAAAGATTTAAAGTTTGAGGTTCGTCCACCTTTATGGAAAGGAAGTATTTTTGTTTTTGAAATATTAACGGTTAAACTATTAATTGTACAATATTTAAATTTGTCTGTGTATCTTGTCACTTGAAGCTAGGATAGCAGCATCGTCGGCTTATAACAGTAAATGCAAATCTGTATTACTATTAATGTTAATACCGCGGCTTCCGTTAGAGGCAAAAAAACAGTCATATCTGAGATGAATAATTAAAAAAGAAGCGGACTTAGAACTTCATACCGAATAAATAACTGCTTGAACATTGATGAAAGAATCGATTATTCATGTCAATTACAACTGCATATGCCCTAAAGGGAATGAGACTTGGGTAGAAAAATGGCTGTCTGGTATGTTCAGTGTGTGTGTTCTAGAGTTTTTCTTTTGGAAATAAGTTGTACAAACAAAAAGACATTGTGTAAATTTGAGTGGGCACTATTTTAAATATTAAGGTAAGCGAGCTCGCTATATTTCAATAATTAAACTGGCCAGTTAATGAATTATTATATTTCAGAAACTCAAAATACCAAGTGACTTTTTTTAACAATAAACGAATATTGCCTAAAGTATCAATTTTAATTACCATAAACCATTAAACACCCTTTACTGAAAATGGGATTTATATATATGTATATTATTTAAGGCCAGATAAGCCAGCAATAATTTTCCCAACGAAAATAGTGAAATAGAATTTGAGGAAGTAGAAATCTCATATATAAAACGTTTTGTATACGGTGTCGGGGTTCATTATATTTATCTTCCCAGAAGTTCTGTTTATTAGGATTATCGTCTATAAATCATTCTGAAGGTCCAGACAACCAACCAGTTCAACAAAAAAAAGATTATAAGATAAAAATAAAATACCAGACAAATTTTTGTTTTTGAGGAATAACGTCCATTTCAACGGGATTTGTTTCTTCGCCAATGAAACACTAAGAGCTAAGAGAACACTATTTGGCAACATCAGTTTTTGAAATAAGAAAATAAATTTACAAGTTTTTTGAGGAGAAATTTAAACAAAAAATTAAATTCAAAACAAACGATACAGAAAATTTTCCGCCAATCAGATCTAATAAACAAATTGCTAGTTATAAAAATCACCGCAAGTGACGATCGTATAACAAGCTTCAACGTTCAAAAACTTGCCACTAGTTAGTAGTACCTACCAGCCAGCGACTTTTACCAATTAATTCTTTCCAATTTTAATTGATAAAATTTGCCATAAACTAGGAATTTTTTATTGTAAATTACATATCTTGGCCAGTTTGAATAACCCTTTTCTCTTGTACAGATAATTTGATAAAATATTAATAAAAATGGGTGGACATCATAGTAGTTGGTGAATTATATCTAACGATATATACTTCACGTGGATATGCTGCAAGTGTTCACTTTGAGGCTGAATTTTAATTACTGCCTGAAGGTGCTGAAGCTTCCCCGCTCTCGGGATTCTCCCAAAATTCCGACGATGAGAGTTATCAATCAGATGAATGACTTTTTTGGTTGACACTTAATGTGGTTAAAAACTACTCGGAGATTGTGATTTTAGTCCCCCTTTCATGGATTCAGATTGTTTGGTAAATTTAATTGCTGATGTACTGCTTGATAAAAGATCCAGAATATTAAATCAAGAGGAAATCGCTGTGTCTTGTCAGGACATCTTAAAGATTTATTTATTATAAACAATTAGATCTGAGTAAAAAAAAAAATTCTCTATTTAATCGCTTTTATGGATCATATTCCTCGGTTGGATAAAGAGGTACTAATTTGTGTGTTGTGTAATTTAAACCTAGGGAGAGAGAACATTGTACACTTCCTCGCTGAGGGACGGATACTGGCCGATTAATGCGTGCGCGCTATCTCGGGGCTCATTCCTTTACTGAGTCTTCATTAAGAGATCTTCTGAAAGACGTCTCATAAACTTCATCAGTATCAGAACAGTAGCAGCAGCAGAAGGTAGAGTAGAAGACAGCATTAAATACATTAATTTTATTAACTTTAATTAGTTAATCACATCTATCGTCAGAATATTGGTAACAAGTTGGTGTCAAGAGTTGACTTCTACGTCAAGTTCGCGCACCACACTGATTGATTCAAATCGTAGACAAAAAGAAGCGTAATAATTTTTTTTCCCATGAAGAATTTTATCCAGCATTACGGATCCAACCAGTATACATTCAACTATTAATTAATTTATAATCAATTCCGATAATATAATATACAGAGGAAAGAAAAGAAATCTTATCGCCAAACGCAACTTAAATATCAAAATAATCAAAACGCCAAACAAAAACGCTAATTAACTAGTATACTATATATTTAAACAATAAGGCTAGAACTATTGGAAAACACTCACTACATTGGAAAACAAATAAAATTCATTAAATAATATCGACTTGCCTGCCACACATTCTGGATTTGTTTCTGTTATCATGAAAATGTATATTTTGTTTCAGGAATACACACACCTCCATTATCTAATATCGACAGTTAGAGCTATGTATGAAGAGCGATAAACATAAAATACACTATATTCCTGTTGTTGGTTTCTAAAAGACATGCAAATTGTGATATGATTTCCATGAAATACAGGGTGTCCGGGCTAAGTTGTCCATCCCCTTTTTCTCGGTAATTATTGACGATGGAAAAAAATTTCAAATCATAACTCCCTTTATTTTTTGAGCAGTATCTAATGATATAATAAAAAAAAAATTCTGCTGCTGATATGCTGGTTACAGAAACAAACATTTTTTTTCAAATGGGAACCCCTATTTTTTATTATGAATTCTAAAAGTATTTTTTTTTTTTTTTTGAAAAACTGTTTTGAAAAATTAAAATTACTTTTGTAGTTCCCAAGTTATGAATTTTTGAACAAAAAAAATAGTTTTCTTACCGCTGGCATAGTAATAAAAAACAGTATACAAGATTAAACGCATAAGGGCAAAAACAAAAATGCAAGATGAATGTTTACACAAATGCTCTCTTGTTTTCTGTTTTAATCCCATAAGTTGTAAACAGTGCCTTATTTTTAAAATACTTTCAGTCTACCTTAAACTTCCATTCATTCCGGCAAGATGAACCGTCCGTCCATATTCGACAGAAGAAAAAAATTATATGTACAACATTTTTGTTGAATGCCGTCGTCAAGCTCAAACAGCTACAAGGGTTTACCAAGAGAGATTTCCTGAAGACACCCAAGCCGGAAAACAATTGCTCGTATTGCTGCAACGTTCCGCTTGTTTGGCAGTGTCATACGCCAAGGGCCAAGAAATAGGGTTAGGAATATGTAAAACAGTACAGTAGTATCGAGCTTGAAAGCTCAGTATCGCAAGTGCGACATACAATCGTAATAGAACTTTACATTAAGATCAAACAATAATATCGTGGAGACAGCTTCGCCTCAGCTGCCTATTCATTTTTTGTTAGAGTAAACAAGCAAACATAACTGAAGTAGTTATTGTTAAACATATTTTAATGTCTAATTTATTTACATGTTCGTCGTTAGATTAAAATTAATTTTCAAATTAGAAATATACATATATATTAACCCGAAAACACTTTTTTTTTATATGTTTCAGCCAATCCGTGTCCTCTGATTGAATTCATACTGCTTATTCTTCTTCTTTCATCGTTCAATATTTTTGAATGAATTATTTTCAATAAAAAAGCCGTTTAAATGCTATATTTGCTTTTTTACTTACTTTCTGTTTGAACTACTTACTTAATCAAGGTCAAGCGAGTGTTGGTTAACGATACCAAAAAAAAAAAAAAAAAACACATTATTTTATTCATACCAAAACTAATTTCATATTAAATAAAATGTGAAGAGTTGTAAATACCGCCTCAATGTTCGGCTGTCAATATAATAATATAGAACATTAGAGGAGACTTAATTTTCGTGATGTGGTAAAATAATTTTCTTTCCATAGAGCAGCGGGTTAATTCCAGCTTAACCATTTATTGACCTAGACATAATATTAAAAAGTCAAATAGTGCTGAAGTTTCGACAGATAAAACAGTGATAGAACAGTGGACACATCATATTTGTTGTTCTAAAACGGATGTAATCTTTGGTGAAGCTGAATTGATGAATATATAAATATCTAAATTTTGTTTTTTGGTAACCGTTAATTACATTGGATTATGACATATGTTGGCTTTTATAAGAAATAATTGGACAAAAAATTGTTTACATAAAACACACCCCGCTTTTATAGTATATAAGAAATTTGCTTCAGACAGACAACAGAAGTTTTATATCTCTAAAGAATATCAGATTTCTTTTCATAAATATTAATTCTTATCATATCAAAATAAATACATTTTATACCCGTTCGCACTCTTGATCACTCTCTAAGAGATGCCTTCTCTTTATTTATTTATTACTTGGCTAAAATTTGCATCTAAATTACCTTAACCCAAATAATTGCCACTATCATGAGACACCTCTGGTAAATGGGTGTGTGTTGAGATGTTATCTATAAGTGTTCAAGATACCCTAATCAAGGCCAAAAAGAAAAAGTGTGCCAGTCCACTTTCTCATTTAGGACTGTTTGCAATTTTCCATCAAATAAATCTGACTCCCAGTTTATTACAGTTATAATTGAACATGTAATAGAGCACACAAATTCTGTATTTACAAGATAGCCCCTGAAGAAGACAAACAATGTTTGTCGAATCGTCGGGCCATTAATAAAAAGTTTAAACAAATTTTTTTAGTGTTTTTCTTATGATACCGCCGGCCGATCAGCCAACTAAGAGATACATCAGATCATTTCTAACGGCCAACAACTTCTACAATTGCATCAAATAAATCTCAGAAAGTTTGCGTAAAATTACATTTTCTGTTAGATATTTTTTTTTTTATGTAGATAGTACAGTTTGACTATGCTAATAGTTAACTATGAGTATTATAGTTAAGTGACATAATGATATTTAATTGACATTCCTTTTTAGCAGGTTCCGTATAAATCATTTGCTTAGGATCCCACGCTTCTGAAAGCCAGTCCCCTTGTAGTTAGTATGCTAGTATGTCGTTGTGCGCAAGACGAAATTGTGGAAATTGAAACAAACAGGAAAACAGCCTTTCGATAAACTCCTTGGTATAAAGAAGATGATGAGAAATGATGCAAATTTTTTTTTAGCAATATTTTTGAAAAGGCAACGCAGGATCTGAAATTTCAACACTTCAGTCGGACTTGCTTGCTTCATCTTTGAACAATCAAATGAAGCCGAGCGTACCTAAAAATTTCGGGTCTTATTTAGAAAGCGGACGCCGCCTAGTTTTTGCTGGAATCCTCTAAATTTTGGTACCAGTACACAAATAAACTAAAATATTACACTAATATGAAACACAGTAATGTCCAGCATTATTTGCTTCACTAAGTCCCTTCTAGATTCGTTGGAGCCACGTAAATTCACACTGATAAGTAGAGCCTTCGACGTCCCACATTCTACATTGTTTCTTCTTTTTGTAAGGGACCACAGTCCTTCGACTTTGAATAACTGAGCGAAACCCATAACATGCAATGGGGAAAAAAATTACTTAGACATTAGGTTTAAAGGAGACGAAACAGAACGATTTAAGAGCAAAGGTTAACCATTGAGATACGAAAGTAAACAACAAATAACCAGCAAAAAATTGTCAAAGATACAAGTGGCGTCCGCTTTCACCACCTTTGGATTTTTTGTGTATATGTAATCTTAGATTTTAAGTTTTATCTAGCCAAAATTATGGAGAAAAATTTGATAGAGGAAATAAATAAATAAATAACAACTTTTCTCTTTTTTTTCACAACCAGCCCCATTTATTCTGGCATCATCTCTCTAAAAAATAATATATAAATTACAACACCTCAATTTGACATTAAAAAAAAAAATATCAACAGGTAGCGCATATAAAAGAAAAAATATAATATTTACATTTTACAAAAGTAAATTAAACCTTAAAAATTATAATTAATCAAGAATTAAAAAAAAGAAGATAATTTTTCTTTTTAATCACCTAATTAATTTATAAACAATTTGATAATTAAAATAATCATAGATTGCTTGTATTTATTTTTCTTTTTACAATCATTTGAACAATTGTTATTATTAATCATTTTTAATAAACTGCAGACAATGATATTTATTAATAAATTAACAAGCAATTAAATTATTAAAAAAAAAAATAATCACATGGTTCATTTATTTATTTTGTTTAAATGTTTACTTTTGAAAAGTGTTTTTTTTCCGGTTTGTTTTTTAATTTTATAATCAGAAATATAAATTAATTTATGAAATTAAACAAAATGTTTATTTAAACAATGTTGCAAACATTAGAAAACAAATTTCTTTTAAATTAATTTCTATGATTCATGTTTTTGTTGTTGTTGTGTTTCTTAGGCCTGTCTTTATTTAATTAATTTTATTATATTTAATACAATAAAATTACATATAATTCTTTCAATTAAATTTGAAGATAAAAACAAAAATCTCTTGGGTGATTTTTTTTCTTAAATTGAAAAATGATATTTTAACATTTTTCTTCTATTTTCTTTTTAATTTTATTTTTAATAAATACACATCGATAGATTTTACATAAATAACAATTAACAATTTTCTTTTGTGTAGGTGTGTGTGTGTGTATATGTGTACGTGTAAAGTGCAAGAAAATCCTAAAATAAATTTCCTTAAATAACAGTTTAAAGAAAAAAACAAGTATATTTATACATGTAAATCTAAAAAAAAAGTTTATATATATAATTTTTCCTATACACATAGATATAATGTTTATTCACAAAGAACTTTTATTTTGGCTCTATTTGTTCGTATGGTAATTATTTCATAATTTTTTTTTTTATTAAATTTTATTTTTAGTGTTTTGTGTGTAGTGTATAGTGAATAACCATATATATTATATCTGTGTGTGTGTGTGTGTTTTGGAGGTGTGTGTGTGTGTGTGTGAAATGTGTTGTGACTCACATGTGAAAACAGACCTATTACATTTTTATATATTTTCTATACGAATATTTTAAAGTGAAAATCAGCTGTTTTATGTATTCTAATTTTTTTTTTTTAACCAAAGCTATGTTCGTCTTTATTTTTTATAAAAAAATTGTTATTATTTAACAAAATAAATTCAAAATAGTTATTTAAAAAATAAAATAAATTTAAAAATCAATAAAAAATAAAATTTCGCAATTTATTTTATAATATATTTTCATTTGAAATTTATATAACTAATTACAATAAAAAATAACAATAAATAAAAAATCTCTCTCTATAATATATATATGTATAATAAAAAATAATAATTTTTTTTGTATTTCATTTTTTTTCTTTTTTTTTTTTACGATAGAAAGTACAATCAAATGTTTTCCTGTATTTTAAAATCTACAATTAATGCTACAAGTATACAAGACGGTTCCTTGTTGGTTTATTTAACTTTTTGTTTTGTCCCATTTACAACGTTTTCATTAAATATCTTTCGAGGATTCCGTCGAGGCAGTGGAAATTTTAATATTAATATATTTAGTACTAAAAGATTTTCTTTGTTTGCAGTTATGTAAAGTATGTATTTATAATTCATGTAGAAAAATCTAGTACAATTAATTTAATAACAAAGGCAATCACTTTATTTACTTATTTATTTATTTTTTTTAAATAAATAGATTCAATTTTAATTTTATTTATAAATATTTAAAAAAAAATAATAATAATAAAATTCAGTTTATAAATGATACTAGGAAATAAGTTTTTAAAGGCTCTAGAATTTTAGGTTTTTTTAAAAAAAACTTTCTTAGTAAATTTTAACAATTTTCTGGGTGATCGATAAAAAGAAAAGTGAACTGACAAATACAACGTATCTTTACTGATCTGGGAAAAATAGAATAGTGGGTAAGAGTGGGGTGGGTAAGCAGACTAGCCGTTTAGAATCTTCAGGATCTCTGCAAATTTCGAAGTCTAACAACAACAAGAGCATACTTAAACACTCAACAACTACACTAATACACAAAGTGCCTTAAGATTGATGTATGCGCGGGTTTTCAAATGGACCCCCCCCCCAAGACAAAACTTTTAATTCGAATCTCATTCTTACTAAAACTCATTTCTTACATTTTACAGAAGTTAACGTGAACAAAACATGGACAACTCTCTCTTTCTCTCTCTCTCTCTCTCTGGGGCGGCACAATAGATCTTTCAAGGTGTTTTTAGATTTGGGATTTTTATGCCCATACGCGCTAGAAAAACTAACGATCTAGCTGTGTAGATCAAGCTACCTACTTACGCTCTTGTTTCCATATGAAAATGGCAATATGTTTTTTTGAAAGAGATGACCAATCAAATATAAATGAATAATGAATATAAATGAATAAAAAATAATAGATCTTCCAACTCGCAAAAAAAGATTGGCATATATAGCTGCTACTTTCCTTAAGAGAAGCCAAAAAGGAAAAAGAACAAACCTCTATTACCCATTTAAATCATAAAATAAAAAACAAAAAAAAACAGACAATTTTCTCATATAATTTATCTCAATATTGAACAGACTACGCGATCAGCTGATAGACAGCATATTGTTAGTCAACAAAAACACCTGACTTACAGCTGTCTGTCTGGTTTTCTGTTTTAAATTCTAGTTTCAAATTCCTTTAAAAAATTATTACATAGCAATCATAAGAAAAATAAATTTAAAAACTAATAATTAAAAAAAAATCTTTGAACACAAAATAATTAAAAAAAAACAAGGAGAGTGCTTTAAAAGCGATAAATGGAAAATATATCACTAATTTGTACAGTGAACATAGACATTTATTAGGTAATTTTTTTTTTTCTTTCTTTCTTTTTCTTTTCCTTCACTTAAATTGAAATTCCACAAATTTGTAAATTTTATTTTATTGAAGAAACGTATGTATCACGTAACGTATGTGTCATTCATATTTTTGACATGCTTTAACAAGAAATAAACATTAAATACACAAAAGTCATTTGTATCCATCCTACAATACAATTATTTAACTACATAAAAAAAGTAAACAAAAAAAAAATTATAATAAACCATATATTTTCATTAGATAATATATTTATATTATATAAAATTATTTAAAACAATTTAATTTTTCCCCCGAAGAGAAAAAAAAATAGAAAATAACAAAGGAAAATTTAACAAATACAATTTTTCACTTACTAAACTGCGCTCTAACATCGTCTAAAAAGAATCAATTCATTTATTTATTATTATTACTTTTTTAAATATTGATTGTGAGTTTTGTACTATATGATTGCAATAGTTATGGAACTAGAAAAGTAGTAAATTTAAAAATTATTATTACTATTATTTTAATCAGTTTTAAATTTTAAAAATTTGAAAAATTAAAAAGAAATATATATATATATATATTTAAGAAACAAAAAAAATAGGAGTGAAATATACACAGAAAAAATTTTTGTTTGTTTGTTTACACATTTCCAATTCAATAAATATAAGTTTACACAGATTGCTTTTCTTACTTCAACATATTTTTTTTCTTTTTGAATGTATATTTTTTTAAAAAATCTTAAAAAGATATAATATGTAAAAAACACTGAGAAAAATATGATATTTTTTTTTTTTAATTATTATTTTATAGATTTGAGAAAATAGTTGATATTTGAGAAAAACACAGATTTAAATTTTTTTTTATTATATTTTCTTGAAAAAGAGGAAAAAAAGGTGTTTAATTTATTCATTTTTCAATT
This sequence comes from Triatoma infestans, assembly GCA_011037195.1. NCBI lineage: Eukaryota > Metazoa > Arthropoda > Insecta > Hemiptera > Reduviidae > Triatoma > Triatoma infestans. The sequence continues at coordinate 503,556 of JAAEAF010000343.1, forward strand.
GTATAAAATTTCAGAGAAAGTGTTGTTTTTATTTTGGGTAGGGGGTTAATTTTTCAACATTTAATTTCGGTTTTGTTTCTATTAACACGTTGACTGGCCGAGTAAAAGTTTTTTTTTTATTAATATCACAGGCTTGTAAAAACTAATAAAAAAAAATATACAATTAAGAGTAAAATTTAGAACTGTATTCGGTTTTAGGGTTGGAGCTTTATGGCAAGTGATCTTAGCGGAGAGGCATCAAGAAATCCAAGACTTCCAAGTGAAACTGAAAGTAGATTTGAGACAAAATCCGCCACTTATTCATCAAACATTTATTCGAAAAATGTATATAGAAATCATTTGGCAGTAGTGAATTTAAAAAAAAAAGTTTTATTTAGTGCAACCTCGATCAGAGCTCTTCTCAGTGTACAGGGCAATGAAAGGGCGGACTTTGTTGGCTGAGATCGTACTATCCTCATTACCGTTTTGTGATCCTATGGCCAGCAGTGGTCGCCACCAAACAAATTTTGCGACACGCAGGTCAAACAATGAAGGAATAGAGGGAATTGGAGAAGCACTGCAGGGGACACAGGAAGGTACCTACGGGCTAGAAGCTTGAAGTACCTTCTCTCCCCGACTAGGATAAAAAGAGAAAGTATTAAGAGAAAGAGAAAGTATAGTGTAATTGTAATTGTCTGGAAATGGGAAGAACGTCTTGCCCATTTTATTAGAATTGTCACGATGGCGTCGTCGGACTCCACCATTGGAAATCACCATTTAAGTTAGTATCCTCGTTTTGACAATCTTACGTTTCGAATATCTGATGAGGGGGCACTAGGGAGGGAATGGCTGGGGGAAATTGGAAACTAAGGACAGGATCTTAAGAGAAATTACAATCTCACTGTAGACTGCTGGGGAAGGCTTCTGAAGGGTAGGTTTACGCCTTTGGGGGCAATAATGGTAGAAACATTCGTAGGAGTTTTTTTAATGATAGCCAGGTTTATTTTGTAACCATCGACTGTTTTCAAGTGATCACTCATCAAATTAAAATGTCTTGGAAGGCAGTAAACTCGTATGATCAAAAACTGCCTGCACATGACAGTCACACTGTCTGTCCAGGACAAGATAGATCTTCCACGGCTTGGCTGACCCAAACTATTCCTGAGGATAATTGAGCTTTTTTGAGTAGCCATTCATTACTTCTTCAGAAAATGTTTGTTAACATTTCGGCTCGTTTCCAGTTTCACAACGCAAAAAACAATACACTGACTGACATAGACTCTAAATATTTATAATTAACACAGGACCTAGTCAGAGTGGTAGTTGATCTGTGAAAATACTTTTATTAACTCCAATCGGTTTTCCCATTAAAAATCAATCCGCATCCCCATATTTTTAACTCTTAAAAAACTAAATAATAGTATCTGAACATATCGTACAAGGAAATTTAAAGATAGCAATAAAGTGTTTCATACACCTAAGCACAGCAAGTATTCATTGAATTTTACTTTTAAATAGTCCCAATTTACCCTTCTTACTTACCCGCATCTACAAATTATATCTACTCTTTTGAATATCCTAAACTAAGCAATACGAACAATAGCTAACCATTCCACAATACATAAATTTCCTGATAGAGATTAGTTGATTTATTTATTTATTGGATTCAACCAATCTCGGCGTATATTCCTTAAACAAACTAATAAACCTCAAGAAGGCAATAAATAGATACCAGACCACTCACTTTACCTTGCTACGTTTACATTTTATCTTATATCTAGTTAGAAATTTCATTTAAGATTCGATTGGAACGGTCTCCATCAGGCATCATTGTAAAGATAATTATTCCACTCTGGGCCATTAAAAAAAATTATAGGGGAGGGCGACAGTCAACGTATTAACAAAAAAATCTTCAAATGCATAATTTTGTTCGTTTTTTTTGTTTTTTTTATTTTTAAAGAAAAACATCTAGAAGGGCAGAAAATGTTAATTACTTTGAATTTGTTGATGACATAGAGAGAACATTTATTGAGAACTTTTAAAAATTTGTTTGCTTTGTTAGTTGGACAATTTTTTTGTTTAAATTAACCTAAATACAAAAAAATATTGTTTTTTGATTGTAATAATATCAAGTTTGTATTAGAAAATGCTTTTCTATTTAATATAATAATATGACATTTAAAAAATAGGCAAAAAGAGCTATCAAACTTTTAACGCAGGTGTGATTTTTAATTTTTTGTTTACTTTACATTTTAAATAATATAAGTACATTCAGTGTAAATCATTATTGTGCATAGACTTTTTACTTAATAGTTTATCAAAAGATTCATTTTTTTTTCTTTTTTTTTTTAATATTTACTTTTTTTGTTTGGCACATTAACTGAGTAATAATATATTTTCATTACATATATATATGTTTCTAAAACGTAATTATTAATTTTAAACTATTAATGTGGGAAAAAAAATTATGGCGTACTTTTAAAAGATACTATTAGCATGTAAAGTGCCTAATTAAAAAACAAAATGATTAACTTTAAATAAATAAATAAGTAAAATAAATCATAAAACACTCTTTGTTTATTAACTTTAATTGAATTCACAAACATTTAATTTTTGTTATATTATTTTGCCAAAAAACACTTAATTGCAAACTACATAAAACAAAGTGCGATTGTGAATTAATTTTATCATTTTTTTTTCCTTCACTTTTTAATTACAAAACAAAGTTACAAGTTTTTTCTTTATATTTATTTATTTATTTTTATAATAATAATATTGGTGTAAATTCGTGAAATATTGTGTGTTTGTGTGTATGTGTTCATTTATTATTTCATTATTAATTAATTAATTTTTTCTTTACTTAATACTGACCATTTTAATATATATATTACATGGAATTTTTATTTTATTTATCTCTTTTAAAATGTATAACTCTACATAATAATACACACAGATACTCTTAACAAGATGTTTTTAATAAATTTTTATATACTTTGTGTATTTTTTAAATTTGAGAACACATTGATTACATAAAAAATAAAAGTATGTAAAGTGTAAATAAAAAAAAGTACGCCATAGTAAACAAAAAAAAAATTTTTTTTCACCTGTTTTTTTATTGTAACATCGTTACGTGCCATAGTAAATAAAAATTATTATTAATTATTATTATTATTATTACTCTATTTTGTTTAATTATTATTATTATTTTTTTTTAAACATTTATTTTATATACAGGCCACCCCTTGTAAAAAGTAACGTGATTGATGGAAACAACCTCCCAGGGTAGAAATAAATGTGTAAAAGGAATTTTATCATTCGCACATAAGTGGGTTTTTAATAATCCTGATCGATTTTTTTTTAAATCCAGAAGAGGAATCCTTTCGTCCTAAGTCTCAGATGAACTCCATTACCGTGAAAGCAGAGGATGAGGGTTCAGCTAGCTGCCTGGGAGAAAGAGACAGCAACACTGGCTTATGGTCAGCCAGATAAAGGACTGCTGTCAAACCTCTCTAGTGGCGATTTTTTTTTGTGTGTGTAAAACTAAACATCAGACCACGTGTATCCGCATGAGGTACGGGGATACTTCATAATACTGTCCAGAATATACTGAGTATTTTAAAATCCTCCTTAGAGAAACAGCCTCGAAAATTCCTTACTTCCAGAGAATCTAAACTAGCATAATATATTAAATGACTTCTTTCTTAATGATTGTTACCTGTAGACAATGAACAACTCTCCAAGATTCTTCAAGCCCGGTTGTAAGATTTTTCAATGGCATGTGTTACTATTAAGATGGACCTCTTAGGATCTCTCCCATCCTAAGAGATGGATTCTCCCAGTCCCTCAACGTAGCAGAGAAGATGCCGTGCAGACACAGCAAACATCTCGCTTTCAGGCCATTCTCATTCTTATGGAGCCTCAACTAAAGGGAGGAACGTGACTAATTTAACCAACCAAAGAAGCTCCTCTTATCAGAGATTCTCTAATGAGCTGGTATTCAGATGAAGAAGATATCACTTCCAGTCTTCAAGAAGCCTAGAGACTATAAATTCCTCCTATACAGGAGGAACCCACAGGATTAACGGGAAGGCTTCTTCAGCTATTTAGTAAATCTAAATATGGAAAGTGACAGTAGAGATTAAAATGACGATGGTGATAATGACAGAAGTCAAACTATCAAGAGTTTACACAACAAATGACACGATACTTATATCAAAATTCTCCGAAGTCCTGACTTCAAAACGAAATCAATCTCGACGCTGAACAACGGCCCAATCCGAAGCGGCACGACAGTAGGGCTAGAAAAATTCAACAGAGTCAATATTGTTCTCAGGGACGTTTGGAACGATTATGGTAAAAAATCTTGTCACTATGAAGAGTATCGCTGGATTGCTCCGGCACCATAAGAAGTAGAAAGATCTAAAATCCAGGTTTTTCAACAGTAGAGTTCATAACAGTAGAATCGGTACTAAGGTAGGTCTTAAAAAATGAAAATTATCGTATTATGAAGTGAAAGTTAGAACATTCACTCGGAAGAAGATAGAATACGGAACACTTCTACTTGGCAATTCCATGGAAAATTTTCGTCTGTTAAAAAATAAACTAATAAAACTATACGTTAAGGATAAAAAATTCCTAACCTACATATATTCCACTGTATTTGAAATGTTTTTTTTGTACCATATTCCACACAAGGGCGTAACCTGTATTTTTGTTCATGTCAGTATATCTTAAAATTTATAAAAGACACTTGAGTATTATGGAACGTAAATTTTCAACTCTTACTTCAACCTCGGGATTATTTTTAATTTAAATAATGGAAGAAAAATAAAATTAATAAATGTTATAATAAAAGCAGTATTTTATAAAAAAACATTTTTTTTTTCTATACTTATTAATATTATTTTCCTTTTAAAATATATATCTATCACAAAAAAATACCGCCAGTCTTAAAAAAAATTATTTTAATAGTTTCTTTTTTAAATCTTTATTTTCATTCTCAGGCGGCCAATTTGATTGATTTTTATTTCTTTTCTTATTGAAATTATTACTGAGCCCAAGTTGATTAATCTTTCTTTAGATTTGTTTAAAAATGGATTTTTTTTTTTAATATTAATATACTTTTAAGTACATTGCAGCCATCACAAAATTATTTTTTTAAAAATATGATTGTACATTTTTCCATTATATCTAATAGTGGATACTTTTTTTCTCTTTTCTCAATTGTTTACAATTTTTATTTTTTCAGCAGTCAAACACGAATAAATGAAAAAATAAAACAAAGAAATTGAAGCCTGAATTTAAAAAATGTTAAACACGCCAAAAACAAAAATGGGTGACTAGGGGAAGAAATTTTTTTTTTCTGGGACTGATGCGGGAAATACAGAAGGAATTATCACACGTTAAGAAAGAAAATTAGAAAAAAAAAAACAAAGTAAAGCTAGTTATCCTTTTTTTTATACGATTTTTCTCCATTTCCAGTTTTGTAGTAAAAAATAAATAGGCCATATTTCTATACTATATAATATTTATATATTTTTGTAAATATTTGTTTATTTTTTGGCCAATAATGTGAAAGCACGCAGGTTATAAACATAGTAACACTTATAACAAAAAAAAACGTGAAAATAGGGCAGCGTATTGTTTTGTTTTTTTGTAACTACAAAATAAGATTTTTTGGATAAACAATATAATAAAAATAATAAAACAAAGCACAATGATGTATGAAGTACGTATTTATAATAATATACTATTAAAGATTTATAAAAAAAGAAAACAAAAATTACAGGGAAGGAAGAGATCTACAATTAAAAAAAAAAATACAGTTTACCTTTGTATTGTAAAAGAAAAGAAACCACATTTATTAATTTACTGCAGCAGGTTATAAACAAAAAAAAAAGATTCTTGCTTAATAGTTACGCATGCCTACTAGTTGGCCGCTTGACAAGTGGGAGAATATTTTAAAAATACGTTCCATCTAACAACATACTCAGCCGCGTCAAATGTGTTTTGATTGTTAACAAGAAATGTTCCTACTTAGCACGACAAATTAAGTGTTTCTAACGTCCGAACAGAAAAATCGAATTTAATTTATTTAATTGGCTCTATATTTTTTTAACACGTTGTTTTCAAGGTCGCGTTAGCGGCGTCACTGTCTTTATCCAAAAACAGGATATTTATTCTCTGCTTATTAGAAATGATGAATATTTTATACAAACGTATTGCGGGGGGGGGGGGGGTTATACCGTCCTCTCAAAGAGCCTTCGTCAAATGGGTCGGTTTTGTGCCATCATCTTCCAGTTTCTTCTAGGTACAGAAAGATACGATGTTCTTCTAGGTCTCATGATATACAGAAATCAAGGCCATCTTAAACTAGATCTGACTGCCTTTATCTCTGGTCCGTTAATAGACTTGCCTTTATCTCTGGTAAGTTAAGTACTTTCCTACCATTCAGTATCATCTTGGAGATCTCCTGAACTTTCTGGCCATATGTGAGTCAGCCTATGTAAGTCATCTTAGCTTTAGGACTCTTTAGTCCCCTTGCTCATTTAATATTACTTAAATTTGGAAAAAAAATCGCTAAAAAGATAGGGTAACCTAATTTCTGTTCAGGTCATTAAGTTTGCAAGACTTCCTTTACTATTTTCGAATTGAAAACCCATAAATTCAGTGCTTCAATACACTGCCTCACTATATAGTACAGGATCACAATCTCCAAATTCCGATACTTCCAATCTTGGTTGAACTGGGCACATGTTTAAAGTGAATTTCCACTTAGAAGATGCTTTCCCATTGCCTCCAAACACTCGAACCCCAAATCTCCTCTACAATCATTGACCCAACCTTGCACCACCATCTAACCGGCCATGTTCTTTTAATGAGAGAAAACTGTTATTTTATTCAGCCAGTAAAAAAAAAAAATTAACGAAGCTGTATTTCCTAATCATCCCATCTTTAGGAGACAGTTCCAGAAAGGGTTTCCCACTGCTTGGTGTGTCATTCACTCTTTCCTTCGAATATCCCTTAGTTATTCTGAGGGTAGCCTCTTTCGCTAAAGAAAACGTATGCGATTTCAATGGGACTAGTCTCTACTGCTCCCGTCACAAACATGCTAGACGTTGAACCTTCCACCCTTGTGGATTATTAGATGGACATCTTAATGTATTTCCACGTCAAGATACTAGAGTGTTGAAGCGAGTAGAGATAATTTCCTATAGCCTAGGAGCAATGTTCGTTTATTACAGGTATGCTGTGTTTTTTTTTTTATACAAGAAAATGAGTAATGAAACTATAAATTTGCGAGGTTAAAAGGCTTCACATATTTAGGAGCGGTTGTTACCGAGCAGAATGACGTTAGGCTCTGACATTAAGGAAACAGGTAATAGATGCTATTTCGCGATTCACAATATGTTGCGCTTTAAAAAGTTATCTATACGGGCAAAGCTACTGGTATATAAGACGGTGATAAGACCAGTAGTTACTTATGCAAGTGAGACGTCGGTATTGACCAGGGAAGACGAGCGGGCTCAGAATGTCTGGAAGAGGAAGATCCTCAGAAAGATGAAGGAGCAAGGTCGGTGGAGGATTAGGTCGAATATAGAGTTAAAAGATCTATACCAGAAACCGGACTTAGTAGCCTTCATTAAGGAAGGACGCCTTAGTGCTTGAGCATGTGGAGAGGATGGGGCCGGAACGCTTGCCCAGAAGGATGCTTTATGGCACTCCCGGAGGGTCGACGTCTTCAAGGGGGGCCTCGAATAAGGTGGCTCGATGATGTGGAGGCGACCTGAGGAGCATGGGCGTGCGAGAGCCATGACCGAGGAGTGGAGGAAACTAGTTGAGTAGGCCCAGGTCCTGTAGCGCCCAGGAGAAGAAAGAAGAAATGATTAGTTAAACTAGAACTCGCCACTAGCAGCTAGCGCCAGGATGCGCAACTAAAAATGGCCACCTCTAAAGCCAGCCTTTAAGAAGTGCGCTAACCTTGTAATCACAACCTGTAAATTGGATTTTTTTTTAAATCAATTTTTCATTAATTTAGTTTACTGCAGAAATCTATGTATGAGTTGTCAAATTATATAATTTTTGTTTAATACAACTATCATAAATATAACCTGACCACCCAAAAGTTTTAAACAAATAATATTTTATCAAATGAAGTATCTTTTTTATGTATTTTGCTTCATAATTAAAATTATCACTGTAGTTTCTTTTCTTCTTCTTTCTGTATTTTTTTTCTTTCCTATTAATAGTTTTATTTATTTTTATCCTCTTTCTTTTCATTTGTCATTCACAACCTAAAATGTGAGCAGCACACCATCAAAACACTGACTGTGCAATAAAACACTTAATATTTACCATGTATATAAATTATTATTAATTTTTTTTTAATTAAAATTTGAGACTTTCATAATTTAAGAAAAAAATTTGTCGTTAATAACAGTATATTTAACTAAATTTTACGAAAGCCATTTAGGCTGACGTTAATTCTTTTCTGGTGATTTATCATTTGTAATTTTGTCGTTGTTTATTTTAATTCTGAAAAACTACTAAGATAAGAGCATTTTTTTTTTGTAGTTTCTTACCTGGATAGAAATTTTATGAATAAGGCAATTTATTTTTATGAATACTCTATAAAATTTGATTATTGTTAAATATCGACTTGTCAAGTCTAAAAATTATGCAGAATCCTAATGTAAAAATTTATCGAAACTTTGGAAATTAAAAAAAATGAATAAATAAATAAAGAACCTTATTAAGAGATGATTGTCATTAAATTTTTGAAAGAAAAGTGCCCTAATATTTTCTTTTAATTTCTGGTTTATTAACCACCATAGCGAAATCTAAGGCAAGTTTAGTTAGGGTATTACTACGAAAAAACCTAGGAGGAACCTGTATAGCAGATCACAGATTTTTTTTTGTTTTCCTAAAAAGTTTATATGTATATTAAAAGCTCCTAAAGAATTTTCTTTTTTTCTATTTAATGATTTGAAAAGAAAATAATAATTTTATGAATAAATTGTCTTAGATTAGTATCACTTAGTGCATTTTTAATAGTAAGAAGAAATGGATGTTAGCCAGTTCTTCACAAGCCTTAACGTATCCCTGCCAGTACAATACAATAAATAGGCTAATTCTGATTCTTTACCTATTATACACAGATTAACATAAACATTGATTGTGCTCCTAGAAAGTCAAATCTTCTAAGGTTGCATTGGATTTGACTTTATTATAGCCACTCTCTCATTCCACATCTGTTTATCATATAAATCGTGACCTTGACACAATTTTTATTATTTTATTTTCGAAAGGAGAGGGAGAACAGCTGGCAATATTTCAGCGAATTGTTGTCTCCCTTCATACGAGTACCGCTGGCAACAATAGTGTTGGAAAAAAAAAGTCGTACCATTGATAAAATTGAAGTCTATCGCCTCCAAAAAAAGTAATTGGAGGTTATTTCTTAATAGCGCGTTTTGTTGCACGCTAAATTTCACCGGTATCCATGAGATGAAAACGACTTTTTTTCTGAATGTTTTGTGTTGGTTATTGCGAGGAAAAAAATTAAAACATAGTTATAGGCTAGCTCATTATATTCCATTTAAATGCTTTTAGTCCGCAATGCTAGGCAAATGTCTCAAATTTTTGTCTGTCAACATGCATTTTTTCCCCGTCTTAATTCCAGTAGGTTTCGGAATCGTCAGTTTCGGACCCGCCATAGTCTGATTTATCAAGTTTTCAAACAGATGCTGACTTCTACTGTTTAAAAGTATCTGTCATTTACTACATTGATTGTATGTATTTCAAACCGACTATATTCTTCTCGTACAAAGGGGAAAAATCCAAAACCCGGCAGAACTTTGGAAAAGAAGCATAATTTTAGATTTTCCGTTTATTTTCTCTTAAATAATCATCCAGCCTCCAGCAAAAACATATCTTTAAGCTTCTGTGTAGCACAATGAGATCTAAGAGTTTCTAAGGAAGCTTTACAGCATTCAACCCCTTTGGATGAGATCCTTGGATTGTCGGCGGTCTAAAATGCAGATTCGGGTTGAATGATTGCTTTGAAAGCACTAAATTACCGTGTTCACCTCCAAAGCTTGGAAAATGGAAAGATGTTCTTCAAAAAGTCTAGGTACCAGGTCATATTAGAATCTTAAGAAATGAGGAGGTGGACAGGATGGCCAAATTAGACAATTCTCTTTCCTTCATTGATCTCGAACCTATTTTTTGGCGTGTCCCTAGACAAATGGCTAGTCAGGTTTCCCGATGGAATGGACACCTTCAAATCATTCAACCCCTTTGGATGAGATCACTCGATTGTCGGAGTTTAAAATGCAGAGTGGGAGCATGCCAGGAGAGTTAATAATTGAGATTATTGCTGTACCTCTCTAAGACACTTCTTTGGATTCTTTAAAGAGCGCACCCTCTCAGACACTTGTTTGGATCTTTTACAGAGCAGGACCTCTCTCAGACACTTCTTTGGATCCAAAATGCAGATGTTTTTGGATGTCTAAAATGCAGATTGGGAGTATTGGGAGTATACAGAGTTGATAATTGAGAAAACTGCTGGACCTCTCTCTGGCCCTTCTTTGTATTCTTCACTGAAACATTTGGTTTTTAGGGAGATATCTTCACATAAATCAGGCTATATCAGAACGGTTTTTGTCGAATTTATGGAGACGGTAAAGGTAAACTATTCCTATTCATCTTAGGACATTTCGCTTGGTTTGTGAGGAGCATTAGGACCTTTTGGAAGAGTCTAGACTGTTTCCTTTTTTAAGGATGTTTCCGATTTTTTTTTTTGAGCTACCATGAATGTTAGCTGGGTCAGGACTTGAGGCTGGATTTATGCCCTAGCCAAAAAAGTCTTTGGGGGCAGCAGTATGGGCGTAGACAGAGAGACAGTGCAATGAGTTGGCACATGGAGGAGGTCCCTCCCCAAGAAAAGCAGCGCGCGAACTAAGCCTCTTTAATACGATAAATTGTTAAAATATTGTCCTTTTTTATTTTATTTTAACGTATCAAATACAATTGACTGCACTACTGCGATAGAGAAGGGAAATCAGTCACCATACTTTCTTTTTTTTTCTATGAAAAACTTGTTTTTATTTCATTTTTTCCTCTGAATCATGGATTACTAGTTTACATATAAAAAAAGACTGTAATTTTGATGGGCCTAATTACAATATACTACAAGGACTACAGGTTGGAGACCACATTTAAACAATAAAGATTGCACATGTACAATTCCACCGCAGTCACCACCAGAATTCGGTCCCTAACTTCTATCAGAAATTGCTTCTATTGCAATTATAATCGAAATAACATAGCTTTTTTATTATTTGAAAGTCTCAAATTCTAAAAAAAAAAAACAAATCAAAATATACTTCTCACTTACCCCTATTCTGTTACAATTTAAGTACAAAAACATTTAAAAAAATAAAAAAGTAAAATTTACATTATATAAACAAAAAATTGAATAATGCATAAAATAACAATTAATTACAACCACTTTTTTTCTTCTATTAATGTCATAATAATAAAAGATTAAAAAATTTACCACCTATTTATCAGTACATATATTTTTAAAAAACCTTTTTTGAACACATTCCGTGATATACATTTACATTTGTATTTATTATCATAAGGAAAAACGAAGTACGAAAAAAAGAAAATAAAATATTTGTTACAATAAAAAAAAAATAAGGAAACAATCGCTACGCGTTTGCCTGATATGGATCAAAAATTGGTCATTTAAAAATTTTTTTAAATCACTTATAAATATAGCAAAGACTTTTATTTTTTAATAAAAAAAAGTATTTTATATATATATTTAAATAAATATATATATTTTTATTAACAATAACAAAAAGAATAACATGATAGAATCGTATTTTTTTTTAATTTAATTTCTTTTTTTTAAATGTTTTAAAACAAAAATCCATAAAAATAAAACAAAAAAATAACTTGTAATTATTACAAATATATATACATAAGAAGAACACACTAAGAATTTATTTATGAGTTAAAAATGTTAACCCCAAAAAATTGTCCCATTTTTTTTTGAAATATGAATTTATGATGATTCATTTATTAAATATAAATAATAAAGGAATTTATTATTATTTTGTCCAATCTGCTTCTTTTTTTTTTTATAAAAACGATTTATAATCGATTTTTTTTTTAAATATACATATATCATTTTTATTATTTTTTTATATATATTTTTATAATTTATTATTTATTTTTCTTTTTTAATGGTATTTTTTTAAAAATTAATTTTATTTATTATTATTACATAATAATAATTAATAATAATAAAAAGTAGTGATATGTATGCAAAGGAGGGTGTACTTGAAAAAACTTTTTTAATTTTTCCTAAGTACACCGAGAACAGTCGATTTTTAATTTTTTTTTTTTTTTAAGACTTCACACTCTTGAGCAAGAATCTAGAGAAGGAGAAAGAGGACAGAGACTTACAAAGATATCCAGCTCACCATATCTGCAACACGCAAACAAACAAAAGAGAAAAATAAATTAATAATAATAACTGTTTTTATTTAAAATTTCAGTATAAAAAGAAAATTACTTATCAAGCTGTTCAAATTAAATAAAATAATCATATCATTATTAGTACCATAAAAACAATAATAATCTATATATAAAGAAAAGTACCCCTGGTATAAAACCATCAGGAGAGAGAGAGACATTTACGGAGCTTACAATTATAATTAGAAAATAGTAAATATACGGATGACACAAAAGTTTTGTCGGTTTTTGAATGGAATTGTTTGTTTATCTGTCCTGTTCTGTATCAGACTTTAATCCTTAACTAATCATGTTTATCAGAAAGAGAACCTTTCAAACAACAATTGTTCACTCAGTTATAGTATCTCTTTCAAACCAATATCTGTGCTACTCTTTTAATATGAATTCAGAAAAATTTGAAATTCGTGTACTTTTGCGGCATTATTGGAAACAAAGATTTACTGGAGCGGTTGCTGCTCGAAAAATATGTGAAGTGGAAGGGGAGGGTGTTATGAATGAAAGGACTGCGCAACGTTGGTTTAGGCGTTTCAACAGCGGCGACATCACCCTTGAAGATGAACCACGTTCTGAGCGCTCTTCTGAGTGGGACATTAACGCTACAGAAAGGGCAGCGAATGAAAATCCGTCAACCAGTACCCGCCAATTGTCGACTTTTCTTGGGCCTTCTAGGGAAACAATACGCAGTCATCTCAAATCCCTAGGAAGAAATTTTAGGAGTTGCGGATTCGTACCCCATGATTTGACGGCCGCCCAAGCCCGCCGACGGGTAGACATATGTCAACATCTGCTCACCAGTCTTAAAGACACTCGTTTTTTGAAAAGAATAGTCACTTGTGATAAGAAATGGATCTTTACCGCAACCCTGACACACACATGCAGTGGTTAAAACCAGGCCGGTTTGTGAGACATGATAGGTTTGCACATAAAGTTTTGGTGTGTGTTTCGTGGAATTTCGAGGGTGTGGTGTACTTTGAACTGGTTCCTGATGGTCTGCTATGAATGCAGAACTTTATTCTCAGCAACTGGTTGCGGGTGTATGAAGTTCTGGTTCAGAAATATCCTGTCAACCGAAAGAGAGTTCTTCTACAACAAGATAATGCTCGTCCTCATACCGCTAGAATAACTCTGAATAAAATTGAAGAACTTGATGATCTAGAACTTCTACCACACCCTGCATACAGCCCTGACCTCGTCCCCTCTGACTATTACTTGTTTCGCTCAATGGCTCGACAGTTCAATAATCAGGAGGAAGACGAAAACGGTGTTCGCGAGTTCTTCGAACCAAAAGATAAAGAGTGGTATCTGCGAGGTCTTCAACAGTTGGCTGATAGGTGGCTCAAGATAGTCCAACACGAGGAGTTATACTTTGAGGATTGAGCTCTAAGTTGTTATTTTTCAAATACAATTTGTACTGTACAAACACCGACAAAACTTTTGTGTCATCCAAGTGAAACAAAAATACAATTTTGTTCAAAATATAACAGAAAATCATCTTCTGAACTAATATAAAGATTGAGGACCGATAGAACAAAACAAAATATATACATTTACATAAGATTAAATTCAGCTATAAGTTGTTGCCTGTACTTAAGAGCCATCCTACAATATTTTACTACTAAATCCCACTTTTTTCCGTTTAAAAATTCTGATAATTGGACTATTTTCAGAAAATCCTTATTAAAATAAGAAATTCTAAATTCCTTCAATATGGGACACGTCGCCATAAAATGAAATACAGACTCCAACTCATTTGTATCACACACTGACCATACTTGAACATATCTTTTATAATTTAAATTTACATTTATAATTTTATAATAACATGCGCCATTTTAGCGTTTCAAAACTCATCAAAGATGAATATTATTGGATTAGTTATTGTAAGACTTTAGAATAGAAGTAAAGAGGGGGAAGAAGAATGGTCCTCAAAGCGGCCCATATTGACCAAAATCTGGTGTATTTTGTGGGCCGAACCAAAATCTGGTAGGAATTCACACACACACACAACTGGGTGTCGCATGTGGGTTATTCGCAGTTTATACAAGCATGTGCCACTGCTTGTGACAAATTTTTCTTCAATTCAGATTATAAAATTAATGAATGACTTTTTTGTAGGAAACCATACAACACTTCTCCTCCCCCATAACTTCTTTAAATGAACTTTCTTAGGGAAAGAAGTAACTTTCAGTCAACCTACTTTCTTCAACTCAGAATTTTGAAAACATATTTAATTCGAACCCGTGAGCGAGAACGCTATAATGGAACTACTCATCTACCTCTTGGGATGAACGGAATCTACAGCAACAACACCAGCACTACCAAGGCCGCAACACTACCTCCCAAGCCGAGGTAACGAGGGCTCTGACACTCCAGAATACATTATTTCTGCTCCTCTCACTGCACAGATATCACTTCACTCCTTGCCACTTTCATTAACAAATTAAAATCTCTATTAAATCTTCTCGTCACACTGCTTACAACTCCTTCCAAACTCACACGATGATTCCTCCTACTCAAAATTCTCTTGTCATCCTTCTAATGGTCCATGCTAATGGTCTGACTTCTCATAGAGAAGAACTGAATTTAATTTTTATATGACCGAAGTATTGACATATCACTGATTGCTGAGACTCACTTCACTAGCAGATCGTACTTCACATAAGAGACTACACTACTTACCGAACTAACCATCCGGACACTGCCCATGGCGGTCTAGCTTTAATAATATAAAGCCCATTATTCCATCATCTTGTACCTTGTAACCCGACAGATTTCTTACAGTCTATCATAATTTCTATAGATTCTCGTCCATTTGCTTTTACGTGTGCTCTGTCTACTGCCCACCTAACAAGTCTATTTCTACCTTATAATTTCTTTCGTTTCTCTTGGATCTCTTGGTCCAAAATTCATCTGTGGTGGAGATTATAATGCCAAGCACCCTCGCTGGGATCGTCGTGTGGCTAACCGAAGTGGGCGTACTCTTCTCGACGCTCTCTCAAACACTAAATGTACCTCTTTCTCCACTAACCAATATGGCCAACATCTCCTTTTAAACTACCTGATATCGTTGATATTTTCATCATTTCTCAGAGCACTTCTCTACCCTCAGACATTTACGCAATAAATGACCTTTCATCTGAACATATCATAATTAGTTCATTATTAGACGTGTAAGAACACTTATAACCAACAAACGCAGAGCCAGATCTACCTGGTACCATACAAGACATCCTTCTGATAAGAGAACTTACAACAAAATCATCAGACGACAAAAAAATCGCGAAATTTCGAGTGGACAGACATAACGACTACACAGCATCACGAGGATGTTAAACAAATGTGTGTGGACAGCAACAAGAAAGGTCTATCGTTTAAAGAAACTCCATCTCCCATACGGAAAATACATGGGCCACATCTGATTAGAAAAAAGCAAACTTGTTTACGGAATATCTTACTTCAGTGTTTAAACCACTTTCAAAAATTACTGATACTGAACATTAGACCTAATTTCAAATCATCTCTCTATTCCTAGGCAACTTTCTTTGCCTTCCAATGGATTAGCCCTTCCGAAGTTACTTACACTGTTCAACATCTTCATCAAAAAAAAGCCAGTTTTTGATTTTATTACCTCCAAGTCTTGTCTCACCTCCCCAAAAAAGATATAGTTTTTCTGACATCTTTATATAATTCAGATCTACGAACAACCTACTTCCCCATTTAATAGACATCCTCAGTAATTAAAATAATTTCCCAAACCAAATTGTGATACCCAAACGGAATGTCAAGTATGAACGTTCTGCGATGTTCGTTTTTGAGTTTTGCTGGCCAAGCAAGAATCTACACACACAGACCATTCCTAAAAACCATTATTTTTGGACTCAGTGGACCTCAAAGCGTGTATAACTCGATATCAAAAATTTGATACGTTCACAGTACTATTATACTATAAAAAGCATCGTAGGTATCTTTATGGAGATGCCGGAGTTGGTGAAACCTACAGTTCAAAGTTATTAAGTTATGGTTTGGGTGATAGGGTTTATTATGTACGGCGGAGTTATCCATTGTACGAAGTAAGCGTTGAACATAAGTTAATTATTTTTGTAGAATTTAGTTTTGATGATTACAATATAGAGTTTTAAAAATTATTATTAGCTGATGACCCCGTTCATTTAAACGTAAATATTTTGATTATCAATATGTACGGTTACTGTACTGTTTATTTCTAATCCTTCCCGCCTAGTGATGAGGCATTTTAAAGTCGTGTTTGTGTTATTAATGCGGATACACGGTTCAGGTTTTGTGCGGGTGCTGTTTAGAAGAAGCGTCGGGGGTTACTGGCGGTTCAGATGCCGAAGATGGTACTGATGAGGAGACGCAGATATTATGTGGAGACAGGAGTAAGTTACGCCCGTTTATTGGAAGCTTTGTATATCCCCATGTTCGTTTTTTCAATCATACGTTTACGAATCCAGGATCAATTTTAGGCGGTGGTGGTTTTAATGTTTGGTGGTGGTGGTGAGGAATTTCAATTGATGACGCAGCAGTATATGCGACCAAAAATGCAAAAGAGGGTTCAACTTATCATTACAATAACCAACAGTTGCTTAGTATGATGGATGTTTATTCGAAATTTAAATTGCACAGTATATAGTTTGTTTTAAGTAATTTCGTTATAAAAGATGTTACGATTTACAGTGATAAAACAATGAATGATAATGCTACCTGCACCTACTATCTGCTACAGCACGTAGAGAAAGTAAAAATCTATTGTTAACTTTATCCACCCAATAAGTCTGTGGTGCTCGCAAATAAGTTTCATGAAAGGCGGTTTCCCTTCAACACCCAGTTGGAAGAAATCTCGCTCTCTAGCTTAGGTCCTCTGCTCCTAACCAGAGCCTTCGGTTAACAGAGATTCACCACTGCAACCCTTAAAAGACCAAACGGCCCTAGTTTATGGAAGCCTGGAACGTGTTATCTTCTGAAAGAGGTACCTGGTTGTACTCTTTCGTTTACCTTTAGGCCAGTGGTATATTCCTTCAGATCAGGCCACTGATTTGCTCTAAAACCAGGACGTTTTAGAACTTTTTCTGTCACTGCCTAACGGAACATTCCGCAAAAAAGCTTCCGGGTACCATAAAAAAATCTAGTTTTCCACCTAATTCGTCCATGCTTTCTCATTGCCTACAATACCATAAATGTTCTAGTACTCAAGATATAGTGGACATGAATTGCTCAACCCATGATGAGGAATTGGAAACAATTCCTTATATTAAGTTATTTATGCCATCAAGTTGTTTTCTTAGGAAAATACCTTCATATTTCTTTTCTTTTTCCTAAAAACATGTAAGTAAAAAAAGTAAACAATTCAGTTTTATTTTTTTTTTAAACACCTGGTAAAAAGTACTCTTCATTGTAGATCCTCTTCACACTTTGGAATGTCGAAGATCTCGGCAAATAAGGGTGGTAGCCTCAGCTTATCCCAGTTAAGCCTGAACCAGTCCAGTATCAGTGCATGTTTAGCACCTACAACCCTCAGTTCCGGTAGTTTGGCAAGAACTGATGGACTATCTCCACCTATAGTGCTCCTACTCATCTATAATAACACATTATATATTAATTTTTTTATTGAATATGTGGATGGTCCGCAATGCTGGTATTTTCTCCGTCGTAGCATGCATATTCATTTGGTTCCTGACCGGTTTCGGATTTTCATCCATTTCTTTTCATTCATTCGGATGAAAATCCGAAACTGGTCAGGGACCAAATGAATATGCATGCTACGACGGATAAAATACCAGATAATTTTTTTAGCCAACAATCGACTTGATGAAGAACTACTAGTATAAACTAACCTGTAAAGATTGGAACTACTAATATAAACTAACCTGTAATTTCAATGCTTCTACTAGCCTATCCTGATGCTGTTCAACAGCTTTCACATCTGTTACTCCGGGTCTGTCCGGCGACAACAGTACGACAGCGGAGAACAGTCCCAGTTCCATGTCGCCGAGTAGTAAAGAATTGAAGCCAGCAGTAAATTCAAACATAGATTGCACAAATTCGCTCTGCACATAAGAAAATTCAACTATATTAATTGTGTGAGGTGAGAGAGAGAATACAGAAATTATGTCTGGATATTGTAATGGATAAAATTTTCCGGTCAATGGTTTTCACGATTTATATATATATTTTTTTAACTGTATTTATATTCAGAGATAAAGCCATGCAAACACAAATTTACAAACCACTCTACTCCGCTGCTAAAAATATTTTTTCATTATCACGAGATTCTAAAAATCTATTCCCGTTGAATTTATTTCCGGTCGGATAGTCATTTTCGGAATTTTATTATGTTGGCAAGCGATTGTCTTCCTTTCTGCAGTCAGTCACACAGAGTAATTGCTGATCTGTTACAGGGTAGGTTATGTTTGGTATCTATCAGCTGATAAATACGGATAAATTCCCTGCACAAACGGAATGAATTTTGTTTAAAAAAATCTGATGTGAAACACACACACACAACTTTCTCTTACTCCAGTCCCCAAAATTATAATTGACAAATTTTATAATTTGTGTACCAAATTTAATGAAATTCGTCGAAAACTGAAAATCTGTTCAGTAAAAGCGCACATGCGGTTTACTAATTTTCTTGAAACTCGGAATTTTGGCCATCTATTTATTTCTAATTAATTTTGTTTGGATGATAGAATTGTATAATCAGCTATGATGGCACTTTAGAGAAAAACATAAGCCAACCCCTCCCGTAAAAGTGCCTCCCTTAAATGAATTTCCCCAGAGAAATATTTTAAATTGAAGTTGTAGATCTTTGCATGTTTAGCTTATATAGGAAGTTTCAAGAAAATCGTCGCAGGATTTTTGAGAAAATCATTTAGTAAAGTGGTAAAGTAAACGCAAACTCGGAATTTCAACAACATATTTAATTCTAATTAACATTATTTAGATGTCAGAATATCTGATAAACTGAATTAGCACTTTAGATGAAAACCTAACCCCACCCCTCCCCCGAAGTGAATGAATGAATGAATGAATGAATATTTATTTGTTAAGAAATAATTCTGTACAAATATTAATTACAATTTTTACAAAATAAGTATTTCACTAGAGTCTAGTTAGCCCTTTAGTTAATTAATAATTTCCCATTTATAATACCTAAAGTTGAACATTTTTTTCCATTTTTTTTTTTTATTTTTTTTTTTTTATTTTTCTATGAGTATTCACTTTATAACAATAATAATAATTACTGGAGAATATTCACTTTGGATTAGTTTTATAGTGATACATATTTTTAATTTTAATTTTAATTCTAATATAAATAAGTAACCATCTACATTGCGAGTTGATCTAATCATTCAATTGAATTATATAGGCAGTATCAAATATAAGTAAATACATAAATCAATAAATATAAATAATAAATAGATACAGATATATTATAAATAAGTACTCTTATAGCAATACATGTTTTTGACTTCAATTTAAATAATTACTTGCAATGCTATAAACATAAATCGATCACTGAATCCATGAATCCATATGTCAAGTAGGAAATTAATTCGCAAGTTGGTTATTATTGTTTGCTATGATATCTGTAACAATTTTTTCTAAATAAACAAAAAACAAAAATATTCGGTTAACTTTATCGATATTATCAATAATCAAAATATTTTCAATATTTGTCTGTGGATTAGAATCCTGTATATATGGTTGCAAGTATGTTTGTCTGGGACCGTTGAGTTTTAGGCACTTCAGAAATAGATGCTGGAGACTGTTGGTTATGAATTCATTACAGATAGGGCATATTGTATTTTCTTGAAGATTATATGCTGTAGAGTTAAGGTACATATTGATTGATGTTGGGTTTGATACTCTGAGTCGGCTTACAATTCTTAATTTTTTTAACTGTGTCTTGTATTTCAAATAGTTTTCTGGTTCATTGATACTGAAGCTACTGATTGTCCTGTAGATAGGGTTGCTGGTTGAGTTTAGGGCTCTATTGATATCTATGGAGAGTAGATTATTTTTCATTTTGTCGACAAGATCTTCTTTTCGTCCGATGAGACCATTGAAAAATAAACGTGAAAAGTCTGCCTCACATCCAAGACTTGCTGTCATTGACCTCACTTGTGTTATCCATTTGAAATTTAAGTCTGGCTTTTCTGAGATCGAATCTAATTGTCTAAGCCTATCAAAGCATTGTCTTGGAAGCCTGTTAGCGGGTAGCAGGGTGAGCTTTGTCCAGAAATTTATCACTTTTTTAAGTATTTGCAGACTCAGGGCGTATCTGCCAGTTTCCAAACGCACCACATAATTTGGTGTACTTCTGGGCCATAAAAATAGGTTTTTAAGAAATCTTACCTGTGCGACTTCTATTGCTTCAAGGTATCGGAGACTCCAAATTTCGGCAGCATATAGCAAAGTTGAGGATACCATTGCATCGAATAGAGATGTTTTTGTTTCCCATGTGTCACTTTTGCCTTTTCTTAAAATTTCCATAACCTTAGCGCTTGCTACCGAGGACCTTTGAATGAAATGCACTGACGCTTGTTTAAATCTACCTGAAGAAGTAAATGGGACACCCAAATAGGTATAACTTTTAGTGTACTCTAGTTTTTCACTGTGCCAATAGAGGGGTTTCAGCTGCTTCATTCTAGGCGACTTATGAAATACAACCACTTTTGACTTATGTGGGTTTAGTCTCAAAGAATTTTGACAGCAATACCTTTCCATTATCCTGAGTTTCTTCTGCGCATCTTGCCAAGAGTTACTGAGAAGAACAATGTCGTCAGCTAATAGCAGCATAATTACTTCATGCCTGCTATCAATGCTGATACCTATTGCCCCATTGTCCTGAAAGAATGTAATTATATCCGATATGAATATAATAAACAAAGCCGGGCTAAGGCTTTCCCCTTGCAGCAAGCCTGAACTGATGCCAATTTCTTCAGATAGTTCTGCTCCAGCTTTAATTTGCATTATGGCACTATCATAAAGAGCCTTCATTATCCTAATTATTTTCCCTCCGACACCCAGAGAAAATAATTTTTCCCAGAGCATGCTGTGATTAATGGAATCGAAGGCTTTTTTTAGGTCAATAAAAATACCATAAACATAATTTCCTTCTTTCCTCAAGTTAATGCTAATAATTGACGATAGCGTAAATATATTATCGACACAACCCCTGGAAGCCCTAAAGCCTGCCTGCTCTTCTGGGAGTAAGTTTTCAGATTCAGCCCATGCCATCAGTCTGTTTCCTAATATGCTGGTGAACAATTTTGCCATGTTATTTAACAAGGAAATTCCTCTGTAGTTATCAGGATCATTTCTGGGGCCTTTTTTATATAGTAGATGGAGTTTTGATTTGGACCAAAATGATGGAGGTTTTTCAGAGATCAATATGTTATTAAATAAGTTAAGCAAATAGTGTTCCCATTGTGGGGTCAGGTTTTTAAATGCTTCATACACAACATTATCAAGTCCAGGCGATTTGTTGTTCTTTGAACACTGAATACAATGCTGAAGTTCCGATAAAGATATGTCAGTTTCAAGAGCTGGATGAGTAACTGAAAAGTACTGCGTTTTATGAATAATTTTTCCCCCAAAAAGTGACTGATAGTAATTAGTCCACTCCTCCATTGCAATTTCATTATTGTGATGTTTGTATGGTTTGAGCATATTTACCGTTTTCCAAAATTGTCTATTGTTTTTAACATTCTGAAGGTCTTTTAATGTTGAAGCACGAAATTGAGTTTTCTTAATATTTATTAATTTCCTGTAGCTGTTTCTAGTTTTGCAGTAGTCATCAAGTACATCTGGTGAGAAATTATGTTTCTGTAAGACTCTATACTTTTTTTTAAGCTCTCTTTTGTGATTTCTGCATTCTTGGTCATACCACTGATGCTTAGCTTGAGCTAATGGTAAACGTCTTGAATGGGATACGAGTTTTTTGTTTATTATTAATCCAGACTTAATCAAATTTTCATGCATGGCTTGGATAAAATTATCATATAAAAGATTATTATCCTGAGAGTTAAAGTAAATTCTGGCGGAAGTTGACAAACCTGCCTGAAATGCATTGATTTTATTTCCAACCCAGCTTGAGTGTATTACTGTGTTTATGCTGCGATTTTCACCTATGTTAAAATATGGTAAATGTTGAATTGGAGTTTGTAAGACAGTAACACAAGCTAAATGGTCAAGTAACTCGGAAATTAAGGATATTTTCATGTCTTTAAATAGGTTTAAGCACCTACTATTTATCCAAACCAAATCGATTGTGCTCCTCCCAGAGGTCGATATGTAAGTATATTTTCCTGGTCTATCTGAGTATGAACGGCCGTTACACAGAATAAATCCTAAGGACTCCATAATTTCCACTAGAAGTTGACCACGTCTGTTGATGTGAGTATGAGTAGGTAATCTCGTTTCATACAGATTAGAGTTCGATAGCATTTCCTCATCTAAGTCATTTAGGCTGCCCACATGACTATTGTAATCACCGTTTAAAATTATATAGTTATTTGGAAACTCAGTGATCAAGTTTGATAGCGTGGTATGTAATTCCTCTAAGCATGCATCACTATCACATCCAGGAGAAAAGTAAATATTCCCTATTGTTATTAAAAGAGTGCCTAATTTGATGGTAATGAATATCCAGTAGCGGTTACAGACTAAAAGATCGACACTGAAGTTGAGATCTTTATGGACCAGTGTGACCAAGCCTCCGCTAGCTCTCCCCCTGGTACCCGTCTTTACAGCATTACTAGAATAAGGTACATAATCTCGCAGCCCTGGAGGAGGAACAAAGTCATCCTTAAGCCATGTCTCAACTAGACATATCACCGGATGTTTCCTAAATATATCATATTCATTATTAAAGTTAAGAAGGTTTTTGTAGCCATTAATATTACAAAATATAATTCCAAATTCTCTTATTTTTTCACTGTGGGTGCTAGTATCTATGAGTGTATTGGATTCAGCCTGTGTTGCGTGTATACCGTTAGGGTGAAGGAAAAATGGTCAAGAAGAAGCATGCCCTGCTGAAGGACTTCTTGGCCGAAACTTGAATAAATCCAGTTTCTCAGCGGTCTTGCGTTTTTTACTTATCTGTTCTTCTTTTGAAACAACATAAGATGTGTCCTTGATTAGGTCCTCAACTTCATTAAGTCTATAGAAATCGCCTCTAATCTTAAATAAACCTTTTTTATAAGACACATTTGTATCAATATCCTTCAACTTAACCATGTATGAGTGAATCTTTTTACCTTCTTCTCTTTCTTCGGGTGTTCTGTCGTGGCTAATAGAGATATTTTTTAACTTTAAAGCGTCTTTGCTTTTAAAGATATTAGATTTTATGTGATAATTATTTAAAGACATTAGTATAGGTCCTTTTCCTAAGCGAAAACAATTATTTATGGCATAATCGGGTATTGTGATATCAACATCGTTAAGAACATTTTTAACTTTTTCTAATACATTTTCGTTATCTGTAAGTGGGACATTATGAATTAAAAAATTGTTTTTACGTAACTGCCGTTTTAAAGAGGCCACTTCTTTCTCTAAGTAAGCATTTCTTTCTTCTAGTTTTGTGCATGTTTTTTTAACAGTATCCAGCTCTTTAATTAGGTCTGTCATAATTTTATTATTTGTATCTAAGGTATTATTCACTTCTTTTATAGCATTCATTATATCATCGATCGTAAATACCATCTTGATTTTTGAAAATACCAAAATTACACAGAACAGCACACAAAGATTACGCTTTTATAGGTAAGGTGGTACTCAATTCAACAGTATTATGCATTAATTTTATTTAACATTGAATGTAGAAAATTTGATGTATAAAATATGTTTAAACGTAGAAGTGACGAGTAAATATTTTTATTTAAGAAAGTAAACAAGAATACCTGAAAGAATGAAAATATAGTTCACTATTATTCTCTTCTTACTCCCAGATAAACAAATAGTGAAGCACTGAACTATATCCCCTCCACTACACTTCTAATAAATTATTCTTGCACTTTTATTAAATTAAGTAATACATTTCTTCAAAAACCTGATTTAATAGAAATACCAATTAAAATGTATTACTTGAAACTTAAACTGTTTATTTTACTGTATCAGCCAGTCAAAATTTTTTTCAAAAAATCGCACTTAAACCAATAAAATTTGAGATTAAACACAGACAGAAAACAGAACGTGTTACCACTTTCAAAGCTGAACTAGAACTCCCCCCCTCCCCCGAAGTGCCCTTAAATCAATTTTCCTGGAGAAATGTTTCAAATAAAAGTTGTAGCTCTTTGTATTTGTAGTTGGTATACCAATTTTGAAGAAAATCGTCGGAGCCATTTTTAAGAAAATAGCAAAAAAATAATACAAATAAACGTTATCTATTCCTGTTCAGGTATTTTGATAGATAACGTACTGTCAAATCCCAATGTGATACCTAAGCGGAATATGAAGTTTCAACTTTCTACGGTTTTTCGTTTTTGAGCTATGCTGTTCGTACACACATACGCACACTCGCACACACACAGAGATCATTTGCTAAAAGCACTTTTTGGGCTCAGGGGACCTCAAAACGGATATTTCCGGTGAAAACTCCATATCGAAAATTGGCACTATTACAACACCTCCTCCTACTGAGAGTGAGAGAAGTAAAAATCTGGTGTAAAACACTCACACGACTTTCTATTACTGCAATTTACGTCTTAGTTATTATTAACAAATTTTCTTCAGTTTGCATTACAACTGTCTTCAATATGTATTCAATTTTTGTCATCAATGTTAAGTCAATGGGAAAATGTGAACTTAATAAAACCATTTTATTTGTTAGGAAATCATTGCATCTTTCCTCCCACAAAACCCCTCATGAATTTTCTCAGAAAAAGGTTTCAAAACAAAAGTGTTAGGCCTCTATATTGTATGTAGTTACTATATACCCAGTTCAGAGAAATTCGTTGGTGTCTGTATCAAGAGAAAAACCTTCACGGGCTGTTGCAGCATAGGTTTTTAGTTTCTCAATTACAGAGAAAGTTAGAGCAAGTATTGTGATCATGCCAGATTTTCGAAATTGAGTTTTCACTGAAATAGACGTTTTGAGGTCCCCTGAGTCTAAAAAAGTGTTTTTAGAAAATGGTCCGTATATTGTGTGTGTACGTGTGGATGCGCGTGAAAAGAATATCCCAAAAACGAAAAGTTGCAGGAAGCTCAAAGTTCCGTTTAGGTACTACCACCGCATCAGACACGAGGATTTCGGGCAAAATCCATCTACCGGAAGTGACACTTTGCTAAATTTTTTTTTCCAATTTTTTTGTGATTTTCCCCATAAAAATGCCGACGGTTTTAAACATTAATAAGAATTGTAAGTGTGAAGAAAGTTTGCCATTTCGCAGTAAGAGAAGGTCGTGTGAGTGTTTCACACGAATTTTTTTTTATCTGGATTACACGATCGTAATATAGAAATGGCTTTTTAGAAGAAAGCCTCAATTTGCCCCCCACCTCTAAAACCCTCCTAAAATATTTCTTCCTGGAAAAATTATTCAAATAAAGATGTAGCTCCATACATGTAGTTGATATACCAAGTTCAAAAAAAATCGTTGCGGCCGTTTTTTAAAATTGCCAACAAGTACAAAAAAATCCATTCAATAAAGTGAGGGTGGCCCAATTTTGTCAAGTTTACACTTTCTCCTACTTTTTGTTTTTGAGTTCACACTTTCCGTTCTGACTACACACAGATAAACAGAACAGACAGACACAAGCAAACACCAGATCGATTCTTAAAATCCAATTTTCGGATTCAAGAGACATCGAAACGAATATATCCGATGAAAAAAAAAAATTGAAAATGTGACAGATGCCACATACTTCCTCTTAACAACCGTAAAGAGAATGACAAAAAAAATTACTTACACTATACATAAGTTCCATTTGCTGCCTGGTGACAAATGTACCATCCGAGAAGGTGAGTGTAGTATCGGTAGTTAGGCGAGAAGCATGCGATAACCATAGTTCAAAGAAACCGACTTTAATTAGTATTAACTGATCATCCTGGCTCAATTCGCAGAAACCTATAAACAAAATAGTGATTGTAAAAAATAGTTACTAGAGTAAAATGCCATTTTTACACATTCGAATTTAGATTTACTCAGATAAGAATTGTAAGGCAATTGAAAGGAAGATGTAAATGGATTTATTTTCGCGTTAAATAATATAATTTTTTCTACAAGAGTTAATATTATTTCTATTTTAGGAGATATTAACAAAACATGTACGATAACCTCAAACAGAATGTTGTTTACAAAAAAGAGAAGGTTAGCTTTTAGTAAGGTTCTTTACTTTAAAGAACATTACGTTAAGGTTAAGCAAATTATATTATATTATGTTTTGTAATATTTAATTTAAGAACTTCTATTCACTTTTCTTTTATTGATATATTTTAGCAACATCATTCAAACGTTAAAATTGTTGATGGACATGGTGGTTACTTTTAAATTCTACAGATTAAAGTACATCATCAGCCACTGATTTTAGTGGGATAATTCAACTGCGTTAGAAAAATGATTTTTTTCTCTCACTTGAATCTACATTCTCTGACAAGAAGAGCACACTGTTTAATAAGTATCACTCATAAATTTGGAGATTATAGTAAGATAATATTGTTTGGACACAAACCTGGCACCCGTTTGGCAAATTCTACTACCCTCTGGACACTGGGTGTAACATGAGTGGCAAATTGTTGCCATAGCCATATCCTTTGCTGTTCAAGACTTTCAGCCGTGGAGGATGCAACCTCAGGTCCAGCACATACCGGTGATGGCTGTAGTGAGAAAAAGAAAAAACAGGGCAAAAAATGTACTTATTACAGGATTAAAAAATACAAAATTTAAAATTGAATTTAACAATAAAATAGGTAGGAACTAACAGGTGAGGGTAGCGGCTTCCTGACCAACGCCCTGGTGTTCTCCTCTGAATAATCCGAATTGGCTATATGTGCCTGAGACACTGATACAATTAGATCGTAAACTGGAGACAGCGCGGTCTCCGGATCAGGTGGCGTAGCAGCTGATGAACTATTATCACTAGTAGACACTCGTTCTTCGCCACTACTTCGTTCTCGAGATCTCTTTGGCACACGACCATACCGGACAGCTAGAATAAATTTAAGCATTAGTAATTTAACATAAAATATATACATTTGTTTTTTAATTGGACTTATATAAATACTAACTAATGGACATTCTTTTTTTAAAGGTTTTTCCCCAGTGTGAGGGCCTCCCTCACCATTGCTTTCTATGGCGCAACAGCCCATGAAGGGCCAACGCTTCCCAGCCGGCGATTTGCCAGAAGAGGATGTGTGCTAAGCACGCCGCGGTTCCCTCGCCGTTTTAGTTCCAGCCTTCGCTACCTAGCTGGGTTACCAAATTCTCACTTTTTCTCGATGGGATTCGAGCCCTGAGTTCTCGCATCAAAGGTGAGTGCGCTAGCTATTAGACAACGCGTGAGGATCCCTCTGACCATTAGTTCATAAAATATCTACTCAACCCTACAATTATAAAAACTATAAATAAATAAACACTCTATCCAGTCGCAATATACAAATAAAATAAAATCTAATAGATCAATAAAATAACCAGGATCATCAGCCTAATAAAAGCAAACGCATAGTATTGTAATGACATGGCAAAGTCATTGACATCGGCAAAGTACGCCAAAGAAATAATTTACAAAAGGTGAAAACTGTAACACTGTTGGCCGCCGACAGCCGCGGTCAACCAAACAAACAACAAAGCCTTTTCATCAATTCTCACATCAAAAGGCAGGCACCGCGATAACTATGGTCACTAAATAAGGTCAGAAAACTACGAAGGTCGCACAAGGCCGCACACTAAGACAGATGTCTTGGTGTGAGTGTGAACAACAGTATATATAAACTCTATGATATACGACGAAAGGATTATTATATCATCTACGACCAAACTATACACGAGCGGCAATTCACAGTTATATTCAACTTATCATTCTCGTAGTTGTGCACTTTAGTTCGTTATTTTAACCATTCTAAATTATCAGTATTTATCTTCTATTTATTATTAAGTATTTTATTATAGTTATTAGTTACCATTTATCACGTTTAAATTATTGTTAAAATACAGTTTATTTTTATATAAAAAACCGTTTAATAATTCGAGCACTAACTTCCAAATCTCTCAAACTAACTTCCGCCCTCTTCAAGACATCTGCTACTCCAGGAATCACACAACAAACGATTCCATTACATCTAATATCTGATTCCATTACATCTGGTGGCAGCGGTCTGTGAGTTTGAGGTGTATTTGTGGGTTGGCGTTGGGTTGTGGACTGTTGACGCCTTTGAAAATTATTATATCTGTTGGACTGTGGCGCAAATTTGCCGAAGTTTGTACGTGGTTTTGTTTTTGGGGCCGTGTTACTGTTTTCACCTTTTGTAAATTATTTCTTTGGCGTACTTTGCCGATGTCAACGACTTTGCCATGTCATTACAGTATTAATTAATACTAATTAGACTCAATAATAGACCTTCCTATCCATTGCTTCTACCTTCCAGAGTCACTTACCAACCATGACCTCTTTCCAATTAATTTCTGGGTCTGCCTCTTTTCCATCGGCCTGGTGGGTCTAGTCTCCCAGCAGCACTGCTTTGAGCATTCTCTTCAGATGGCGAACCTAGCAAGTTTTTACCAATCGAAATCTTCTAGTAAAAATTATCTTTTTGATTGCATATTGGGAGGTTTAGGTCATGTTACGATGTGTGTGTGTTTAATGACAAAATGGAATTATTATTATAATCACCATTTTTATTAAAATCATAATTTGTAATAATAAATTTATGTATGCTACGACGGACAAAATACCAGATACATCCAGATTACTCATTAATTATAGCATGATATATGCCATACTACATTTATAAGATATCAAGCAATCTCAGATATGTACAAGGGAAAAAGTAGTAGGCACGAAGTCAAATGTAGTATTTGTTTTGGTTATTAGATGTATTCTTGTAATTCCCTTGTAGTGTATTGTTACACTATTAGGTCATCTACAAAAGGGTATGAAGAGGCTGGAGGAAATGAATATATGTTATAACATGTTGGTATGTGTAATGGTGAGCTGGAGTTTGCCTATTACAGGTAAGCTGAATTCAAATATTTTACTCAGACCCAATACTACCTCTGAAGGCCCTATTTCAGAATATTGGGAACGTTGAAATTATGTATTATATGATAATGTGCTGTACCTGTTGTTAGGTTAGATAATCGAGGCTAAGCTCTGGAATAAGTTCTGTACTCCAATTTCTTCTAAAGTAAAGACGATAGGAAGACTAGTGTTGACAGGCTTGCCAGATAGAGTTCCTTCGCGCTGATCTTGACTTTATTATAAACTTGATAAGTAGGATATACTGAAGGTATAAAAATAACGGAATACTTATGGTGTAGAAATAAACATGATAAATAAAAACGAATTCATTTGATTTTCTTTATTATTTATTTTAATATCGTCTCCAATTTGCCGTTTGTTCTTACATATCAATTTACTAATATATTTTCTTGTATTAACCTGCTTGGATTACATATTTATTTATTTATTATTTTTACAAGCTTTTGACTATCCTTAAACTTTGCATTGCCTTTCTTCAAACTTTATCTATTCTTATTACTATAGTTTTCTCCTGAAATTTCTTATCACTCCTCTCCCTAATAAAAATGACTTCATACAGCATTGAGCATACTAACAACACTATTAAAATTTAATTATGAAGTATTCTTCAAAACATGCTATTTTTTATACACTATTTTCTAAGGTCTAATCGTAATTTATAATCAGAGATATTCGCCATTGATAGCCTGCTTCTTTTTGTGGTCATCGACCGGTTTCGGGCGTTCACCCATCATCAGGAAGTTTTCGTCAAACAGTGTAATAACGTAGACTTGCACAGAGCAAATACAGTCGATACACTGGATTTTAAAAGGCTTTGTTATGTCGGAACTAGGTTAAGAGAGGTGTTGCAACCAGAATGGGAAAACACATGTTCGGTCCTTTAAAGACGTGGTTCCTTTTTAAATGGAAACATCAATGAGTAGGTATGTATAACTTAAACTATGTTTTTTGAAGGAGATTTTACTTTGATATTATTTCTCCATACCATTTTATTACTTCTATTTATTAATTTATAACAGAGCGAAATAACATGAAAGTGTCAGCCGCGGGCCACTGTGGAATAGTTACTGATAAGAAATGATAGAATCTGAGCTGAATGATCGTAAGATAGTATAGATACATAACTATGTTGAGCAAGTAATCTATGTAAACAAGTTTATTTTATAATTATGCATTCCATTCCACATTTCACCTGTCACACACATTCACATACATCAGCCAAGTACGCACGTATACTTAAATATGGGTTCTTTTTTACAGGCCTAAATATAACGAGTCCAAACGAGCCTAAATACAGACATTATTAGTACCTATATCACTGAAAAAATTATACAAGTATGTTTTCTAACCTTAATGTACCGTACAATCCACATGAACATATTATTTTCTTGATCGGTATGCATCATTCACATATGTACAAACTTATGTGAATGAATGAATGGAAGTCAAGAAAATAAAATGTTCATGTGGATTGTGCGTTACATTAAGGATGTTTCCATTTAAAAAGGAACATCTTTAAAGGACCGAACATACTATGTTTTCCCATTCAGGTAGCAACACCCGTCTTAACCTAGTTCCGTCATAACAAAGCCTTTTAAAATCCAGTGTATCAACTGTATTCCAGCTGTGCGGAACCAACCACAACAACATAATTTACAATAATTCCATTTTGTCATTAAACACACACACATAGTAATATAACCTTATAACCTCCCGCACATACAACAAATGATATTATAACCTCCCACAATACAACAGTGTGAATATAACAGAAACCTTACGTTGAAGTGAACTCTCTACCCGAAATTGGTGAATTTGCTCTGACGATGGATGAAAATCCGAAACCGGTCAGGAATAAAAGGAATATGTATGATACGACGGATAAAATACCAGATGTTATCCACCATTGCGGACCCATCCACATATTCAAGGATATACTTATACAAAATGAACTCTGATGTTTATCTGTTGTGGAAGGATATCTCGAGTTCTAAAGGATTGGAATCGACTAAATAAAGTACAAATATAATGAAAACATTTGGGAACTAAACTGGCCACAGGATTAGTACGGTTACATATGCTTGGGCTAAAAACAGCGAGGGGCCTTACCCGAAGGTCAAAATTTCAAAAAGGTAAGAATCCACAAGTTTATATCCCAACAGAGATAGGAATGTTGTCGGGCGTTGAAAGCAAGTCTAGGAGGGAGAGTAGAAGAAGGCACCCTCTGGGCATATTCGAAACTTGTAAAGCAAATTCGAAAGACGATCAGAATGAAGGAAAAGAAGGCAACTGCGAAGGATTCATTGACACTTGATCAGCTAACCAAGGATTGGGACACTTGGACTAGCCTCTAGTAGCACTATAGATTAGGAACGCAGTAAAAAAAAAAAAAAAAAAATTAAATATATTAATATTAAAGTATTTATTACTCACAATCCCTGGACATTCCGACTGCCAGACATTTCTTGAATCTGCAGTACTGACATCTATTTCTGTTCAGCCTGATTACTAAACATTTGCCATCTCTTAGGCATCTATATTCGATTTGCTTTTGAATACTTCTTCTAAAAAAACCCTGAAACAAATTGTAGATATACACAATTAATGTTACCAATTATATTATAAGCGATGTTTTTCTTTCTCTTACTACCGTAAGAGAGGAAGTATTATGATCGTGTCAAATTTTAGTTATCGAGCTTTTTACGGAAATATAAGTTTTGAGGTATCCAAAGTTCAAAAAAAAAAACTGGTGTGAAACACTCACACAACTTTCTCTTACTCCAGATTTCAAAATTCTAATTGACAAATTTTAGAGTTTGTGTGCCATATTTGATGAAATTCGTTGGAGGTCGTCGAAAACTGAAAAAAATGTTCAGTAAAAGCGCACTTCCGGTTTACTAATTTTCTTGAAACTAGGAATTTCGGCCATCTATTTATTTCTAATGAATTTTATGCCTATGATAGCACTTTACATAAACACAACCCCGCCCCTCCCCCAAAAGCCCCCTTAAATAACTTCACCCGGAGAAATGTTTCAAATAAATATTGTAGCTCTTTATATGAGTAGTTCACATGCCTAGTTTAAAGAAAATCGTTGGAGCCATTTTCGAAAAAATACTAGAAAACTGAAAAATACGTTTCAGTAAAAACGCACTTCCGGTCATCCAATTTTTTCAAACTCGGAATTTCAACAACACATTTAATACTAATTAATATTATTTAGATGACACAATTGTATAATAAACTGAAATAGCACATTAGAGAGGAAAACCTAACCCCACCCCTCCCCCAAAATATCCTTAAATGAATTTTCCTGGAGAAATGTTTCAAATAAAAGTTGTAGCTCTTTGTATGTCTAGTTGATATACCAAGTTTGAAGAGAATCGTCGGAGCCATTTTTGTGAAAATCGCAAAAAAGTAATAAAAAAAAACCTATTAAAGTGGTACTTCCGGTTGAGGAATTTTGATAGATAACGTACTGTCAAATCCCATTGTGATACCTAAACGGAATATCAAGTTTCAACTTTCTACGGTTTTTCGTTCTTGAGCTATGCTGTTCATACACACACACACACACACACACACACACACACACACAGACACACACAAACGCCGCACACACACACACAGATCATTTGCTAAAAGCTCTTTTTTGGGCTCAGGGGACCTCAAAACGGATATTTCCGGGGAAAACTCTATATCGAAAATTGGACACCTATTACAATACTTTCTCTCACTCCTAGTAAGAGAAAGTAAAAAAGAAAGAAAAAGAACCTGGTGGAAACTCACGACTTTCCCTTACTCGTAACATATATATAGAGATGGTGGGGGAAGTACCAACCAACCAATTTTGGCAGGTAGAGAAGTGATTACACTGTGGCCCAGTAGAGCGCACCAAAAACGCTGAACCAACCGCATATAACATTTGAAATTTGCCCCGCCACAAATACCGCACAACTATTCAGAATAATTTGTTTTTTTTACAAAAATGTTTCAACTAAAAGTGATACGTATCCAACTACATTCCATACCTACATTCAAGTTGAAAGAAAAATCGTGTAGCGGTTTTCGAGAAAATTCCAAAAAACTCAAAAACGTATTGTGTAAAATCGCACTTCCGGTTAAACCGATTTTCTACAAATTTGGAATTCTATCA
Source organism: Triatoma infestans (assembly GCA_011037195.1). Classification (NCBI taxonomy): domain Eukaryota; kingdom Metazoa; phylum Arthropoda; class Insecta; order Hemiptera; family Reduviidae; genus Triatoma; species Triatoma infestans. Next base: position 537,454 of record JAAEAF010000343.1, read on the forward strand.
AATCTCTAATGAGTATTAATACTGGTAGGTGGTAACCATACATTATACTGAAGTGGTACTTTAGAGGGAAGCATAACGTTATTATTCCCCGAACCCCCAAGAAGTCAATTTTCCCGTGAAAACGTCTCAAATAAAAGTGATAGGTATTAATGTGTATAGATAGTATACACACATACACACATACACCACATTCGTTAAAAATATTTTTTCGTAGTCAGGAAACCCCAAAACATGTATTTCCGGTGAAAACTCAATTTCGAAAATCTGCACGATCGCAATACTTCCTTCCTCTTAGGAGTAAGAGAAAGTAAAAATTGGTTTTTAGAAATTGGTGCTTGGGTTTAACTCAACATAACTCAAAAAGGGTATATCGCAAAAAGTTTAAATTTGATATTACTCTCACCAGTTTTATTTTTGGGACTTTGGTAAGGATCGATTGAACGAAACTATATCAGTTTTTTTCGCAGACGTTTCGATTAATATGTAATCATCATCAGTGTTGCAGAAAGTCAACAGATTGAGATGACGTTATAAATGGTTTATAATTACCCAATCATTACAATAAACAACTAAACTGCTATCTTATAAATAGGAAATAATAAAGAATAATTTTTACAAATTAGAAAATGTAAGATAACTTTAAGTATACTATTAGGTAATGTATTAGACACCACTTGTAATGTCATTATAATCTGTTAAAGGTCATGTTTTAGCAATGATGATGATTACATATTAATCGAAATGTCTGTGAAAAAATACACTAATATTTTTATTCAGTCGATCCTGACCAAAGTCCCACAAAATTAGTTTATCTGGTGAAAACTCGATATCGAAAATCTGACAGGATCATTATGGAAGTATTACACTCCTCTAACAGCAAGAGAAATCACCTCAGACGGGAACTTGTTAAGCGTTGAAAATGATAAATGCGTCGTCCATCTTGTTGCCAATAGCAACTTCCAATAAAACAAAACAAAAAAAAAACTTGCGAAGTATAAAAATAGAAGGAATTTCTTAAAAATAGAACAGGCACACCCCACTGGGCCGACGACATGTGAAGGTAATACTTCACTCACAGTTTATTCTTCTGGGACCTATTAATAACGTTTCGTTCGGTAAGAACCATCCTCACTTTTGGTGGAAAGAGGAAAAACATTGGGGAAGGTACAAGAAAAAAGTAGACAAAAATTCCCACCGTTTTTCCTATCTTTCCACCATTTTCCATCATACCATTCACCTTGGTGCTATATTTCCTTGTTTCTTGCTCATATTTCCACTTGTTGGTAGTTAAACTGGAGGGGAGTAACTGGAGGGCAGTAACTGAACTATTTATTAAAGCTGCTCACCATACTTCAACTAGATAACAATTCTTTGAACTTCCTCTGAAATTTATATTACAAATAAATCTCAAGTCTATTTTTATCTTATGCCAGCTTAAGAGAGAGGATTGTCCGTTCGCTCATCAACGTTCTTAATTGAGCTTTCATTGGAAATATAAATTCTATGGTCTTGTGGGTATCGCAAATCGGATGTGATAAATAAAAAGGCAAAAAAAATAAGGTTCACAGTGTTTCTCCAAGCCCCAACTGTCAATTCAAATAATATTTAGCCTAAGAAACCAAGAAAAAAAACACAAAATACTGGATGGATACAAATAATTGTCTCTAAACTTGTTACACTATCTAAACACATAAAGACCTTCACTTCTATTTGAAAATTTTCCGGAGAAAGTTTATTTTTTGGAGGGGTTTCGGGGGGGGGGGGGGGCAATAGCGCTTAGTTTACTTTTAAAGTACCACATCAGTAGAATGTATATGTATATCCTTGTGTATATATAATATATATATATACAAGATATATCTTGTACATTCATATATATATATATATATTATATATATATTGAAGTATGCAGACTGGTGCAGTACTTAAGTTATCCGCCGCTAGGAGAGGCGAGAGGGAAAGAAGGTTTTTTTTTCTTTTAATGGTTAGTTACAAATGGGAGCTCCCAGGTGAAGCATTTACTTATTGGGGTGTGCTATTAATTTTAAAACTTTGTACGTACCCTTACATGTGTATATTTTGTTTATTAACAACCATTGAATGTTTTGTTTTTTATTGCAATTTTCAAAAATTACTCAAGAGAATCTTGTATTAGCTTATGTGAATATAATTTTTTTGATATAAACGTTTTGTTTTATGCGTGATTGTTTTGTTTATTTACTCATGATTGCCAGAGTAAAATGGGGGCCGCTCAGGGATCTGAAAGCTAATTAGATCAATTAGTTCATTTCAGAGAACCTTTTTTAAAAAAAAGGTAAAGTTAAATCTAATTGCGAAATACAAGATTCACCAATTATATATTGAAATTTAGATTGACTGTTTTATTACTAAGTCATTGAATCATATAAATATCATTTTATAAAAGACCTTCTAGTTTTAGTTTAATATTACAAATATTTGATATTTACAAGTAATTTAACCAAAGTAATATTTTTTGTTACACGATTAGGTTTTATTTACAAATTCACTTTTATATATTATTTATATTTTAAAACGCTTCTTTTACAGTATTTTGTAATTGTTGGCACTGTCTCTAAATTGCCTTTCTTATAGTGTTTTGTTTTTGTTACAAGTATACAGAATATAGCTGAAAATGTCTGGTAGAAGTAGTCCAATGGAAAGCCTTGATGAGATGGGATTTGAGTTAAGGTCAGGAAGGAGATACTATAATAATGAAAAGCAGATTGTTGTACTGAATGATGAAGAGAGTGACAGCAATCAAAGAGATGCCGAGTCGGTAGTTGACTACGATAATAAACCGAATGAAAATTAACCCTCGTCGGCACATAATCACATCAAAGAATTTAATGTGAAATTCAAAATTTGTTACAGCACGATATCATAGAACAGGCGAAGACTTCATATATCTCTCCCCTGGTTTGTATCAATAAGAAGGATGGGACATTGAGATTATGCACGGATGGACGTCATCTAAACAGCAGAATAGTTTCTGACTATGAAAGAACAAATGAATCGACAATATATTAATGAACTGTCAGGATGCAAGGTATTTCTCAACAATTGACTTAACAAAAAGTTTTTATCAGGTAGAGCTTGACCACAGATCCAGAAAATATACAGGCTTTATGTTCGAGGGAAAAAGCTATCAATTTAAAAGAGTTCCCTTCGGATTGAAGATCAGTTCCGCTGCATTGAATAGAGCGTTAAAACCTATTTTTGATGAAATGAGACCATACGTCCAGCTATATGTGGATGATATTCTGGTCGTCTCCAATACTATTGAAAAACACCTGGAATTACTCAGAAGATTTTCGGGAAATTCAGAAAATATGAGATTACTATAAATTTTGATAAATCTAAGTTTTGTTGTAAAACATTAGAGTACGTAGGATTTCTTCTTACACCTGAGGGAATTAAACCTCAACCAGACAAAATTGATGCGATACACAAAGCTGAGCCTCCTACTAACCGTAAACAACTTAAGTCATTCCTAGGCCTTGCAAATTATTACCAAAAATTTAATTACAAATATGCAAACAAAGTAAGTGAGCTTCAAAACCTGCTAAAAAGTCAACAAAATGGAAATGGACCGTAAGCGAAGATAAAATCTTTCAGGAGATAAAGGATCTGTTCGTGAAGAATATGGTGTTAAGTTATCCTGATTTTACGAAAGGATTTATTGTCCAAACAGATGCGAGTGGGTACGCTCTTGGTTCACAACTGTGTCAGGAGATCGATGGAAACGTCAGGATTATACAGTGCGCCAGCCGCACATTACAACCTAGGGAGATAAACTATAGCACAGCAGAGAAGGAATTATTATGTATTATCTGGAGCGTAGGAAAATTCCAAACTTATCTTCTGGGTAAGCCATTTGTCATAAGGACTGATCATAAGTCATGGACGTTTCTACAAAAAGGGAAGAATTTGACTGCACGAGTCATGAGGTGGGCGCTCTTTCTTCAGCACTTTGATTATGTTATCGAATATGTTCCCGGAAATGAAAATTTGGTCGCTGATTATTTGAGTCGATACCCTAATGACAGCCATAGCAACACTAGTCAAGCTAAAGCAGAAATTAACGTTCATACCATAAAATATAGTTCAGAACTGACAAATATATTAAATGAGTTCCAGCACCTATATCCAGAAGACAAAAGGATTCCACCAGGAATTTTTATTCAAGGTTTCCATAAGGTTGGTACCAATCCTGAATATAAAATTAATAACAACCTAATTTTAATAAAATTGAAAAGCACCTCCAAGTTTAATAAAATTCTTGTACCGGGAAAAGCCGAAGAGAAAATTATAGATCTATTTCATAAACTACACGGCAATGTTGGAATAGAGAAAACAATACATTTAATTAAAGCATACTTCCAAATTCATCAACTCAAGGAGAAGGTAACAAAATATATAAAAACCTGTCATATTTGCCAAATATGTAAAATAACGAACAACACACTACACTCTGGATATACGTGTTTATTAAATAATAAACCTCTGCAGACAGTATCAGTTGATTTTCTAGGACCTCTCCCAACCGCCCCTGGAAATCTAAAATATATTTCTGTTATAATAGACAATTTTTCGAAGTACACTAAATTATATCCAATCACGACAGCTAATACAAAGAATGTGTTAAAAGCGGTAGAGCGATTTTGCAACGAATTTGCTAAACCTCGGAGAATAGTTAGCGATCATGGTACGCAATTCAACGCGAACAAGTGGAAAGAGGGCTTATTAAAACTAGGCATTAGTCCTACTTTCACTTCGATTCGCCATCCACAAGGCAATAGAACGGAACGTACCAATAGAGATATTGGAGAATATTTTCGAGTTTTATTATATCAAGAAAAACAAACCTTTTGGCATAAGATGGTGGAATTAGTTGAATTCCTGATAAATAATACTTATCATCGGGGCATTAAAGGATATCCCATCGAAGTACATTTAGGACAAACGAGAAAAAACCTGTTTGAGGACGTTATAAGAAAATATGTCAATATAAAAGAGTCCATTACCCGATCAGAAAAACAAAGGAGTTGGAAGATAGCCATGAAGCAAACCCGCAAGGACTGTGTTAAACGAAAGCTAAGGTTTGATAATAGTCATAAGTTAACTGAACTTAAAGAAGGAGATCTAGTATTAATACAATCCCTTCGAGTACCCAGACATAGTAAGGAAATTGCAAGATTATTACCCTTCTGGGAAGGGCCCTACACAGTCCTCGAAAAGATAAGCCCATCTACTTATGTAGTCGGTAACCTACAAAGTGGAACTAAAAGAGGAAGATTCCATATCTCTTCAATGAAAAGATACCATCGAAAAAGGAATGATGTATCTTACACCAAGGAATGATGTATCTTGTGCATTGCCAAGATTTACAAAATGAGTCTAATGATTAAATAAATTTAACTAATAATGGTGGTGGAGGTAATAAAACAATAATAATTTCAAAGACAAATATCCCCATCAGTTAATTTGTAAAATTATGGAATCTTTAATTGAGAAATTATTAATGCTACACTCTAATATACTTTACTTACTTTCAACTACCTATTTCGAAAAAAAAAATATAAATGAATTGTATTGTACAATATTTGACTTTAATTGCAGGATTAAAAATTACGGAGATGATTTAGTGATTTTGCAAAAGTTATTAATACTACTACATAAATAATATTAGTGCTAATATTAGTGAGTTTAAGACGCCGTTTCCATGATCATAATGGCGGGTGGCTACTATCTAATGGTGGACTTTAATGAAGCTTTAGTAAAAAGTCAGCATCATAAATCTTCAAGATTTCTCTTATACTTAAACATTCAGATTCATTTTTTTGAAAGAGGGGCAATCGGAGTATGCAGAATGGTGCAGTACTTAAGTTATCCGCCGCTAGGAGAGGCGAGAGGGAAAGAAGGTTTTTTTTTCTTTTAATGGTTAGTTACAAATGGGAGCTCCCAGGTGAAGCATTTACTTATTGGGGTGTGCTATTAATTTTAAAACTTTGTACGTACCCTTACATGTGTATATTTTGTTTATTAACAACCATTGAATGTTTTGTTTTTTACTGCAATTTTCAAAAATTATTCAAGAGAATCTTCTATTAGCTTATGTGAATATATTTTTTTTGATATAAACATTTTGTTTTATGCGTGATTGTTTTGTTTATTTACTCATGATTGCCAGAATATATATAAAATATAATTATATATAGACTGCCACCAGTCAGTGGTGCCATCTAGGAGAGGAAGTAGGAACCTCAAGTTCTCTTAGTGGCCACTAGGAAGCGCTGGCGACGCGCTCTAGTTATTTCTGGAAGGATTGAGAAGATTCTAGAAGATTCTCCACCGGTATAAATAGTGGGACCGCAGAGAGTTTTGGAGAGTTTCCGGTTGCAAACGAAGTGTATGTTTGTGGAAAGTGTATAAAAAGTGAACAAATTGAACTTTTGTGGTTTAAACTGTGAAGTAATTATTATTAAGTGTTGTTTTTTGTTATTTATTGTGTATAACAATAAATTGGTGTTTTCTTTATTGAAGTTTAGAGCATTTTATCTATATGAACCCACTTAAAACTAGTTGCAGTAGCTAGTTTAGAGGGAAAAACGTTACGTTTGGTGTCAGAAGTGGGATAAGATCTCTAAACAGGTAACAGTTTAGTATCAGTTTTGTTGTATGCCCATAAGTACCTGAAGTCAAACGCGGAAAATGGAGGAAATGATGACATTTTTGAAGGAAATGAAAAGAGGCCAGGATGAAATGAAAGACAAAATTGAAAGGGGCCAGGACGAAATGAAAGAAATGAAAGACGAAATAAGGAAGAGCCGAGAGGAAGCGAAAAGGGGGGATGAAATGAGAGAAGAAATAAAAATAGAGATAAATAAGATCCAAGAAGGAATGAAGAATGACATAGACAAGGTCCAAGAAGAATTAGACAACGTCCAAGAAGAAATGAAAAAGGTCCAAGAGGAGTTAAAATCCGAAATGGAGAGGAAGATAAGCGAGATAGAACAGTACGTAAGACGCCGATTGGAAAGCACGGAGACTGGCTAGCCCAAGGTTGGAGTTGGAGCCACTCCAACAGCAGACATACAGGGAAATGAAGGCTCCCGAGTAGCGTTCAGAGCTCTTTCGCAAATCAAGCCGCCAGTCTACGACGGAGCATCATCGTGGGCAAACTATTTGCTACAATTTAATGCTGCCGCTTCCGCATATGGATGGTGCGAGAAAGAGAAAGCAACATCACTGATTATCTCGCTGCGGGGCGAAGCGCTGGACATCCTCCAGAGCATTCCGGAGGATCACCGAGGAGATTTTGCCCATTTGAGCGAACGCATGGAGAAGAGGTTCGGCGACAAGCAGATGCAGGAGCTGTACAGGACGCAGTTCAAAACACGGCGCCAACACCCGTGAGCAACACTCCAACAATTTAGTGCCGACATCTCCCGCTTGGTTAGAATGGCGTTCCCCGGCCAGGATGACAATCTTTTGGAGGGATTTGCTGCGGATGCCTTCGCCGACGGCCTGAAGGACCCCGAATTAAAACAGGCTATCAAGTTGGCCAGATCAAGGACGATCGGGGAGGCGCTGGCAAGAGCTTTAGAATTTGAGGCTGTAAAAAAGAGCATCCAGAAGGAACCAGTTCGGGTAAGGCAGACTTATGTGAAGCCATCTGTCGCTCCAAGTGCTGGTAAAGTGAAGGGGAAAATTGAAGACATTGTGGAGCGGTTTGTGGAGTGTCTGGTCCGGGAACTGGTGACCTCCAACGCAAATACTAAACAGTCTATAAAATGTTTTAACTGCCAGGAACTTGGACATTTCAAGAGAGAGTGCAAACGCCCTCCTACCAAGAAACAGCAAAAGGGCGAAGATAATCAGGAAAACTACGAGTAGCCGGCTTTGAGGGGCGGAAGCCGGCTCGTCTCTCTTATGCCCCAGCACAGTTAAAGGTTTCACGGCTGAAATGCGACGACAATGGCTTATTACTGGAAGGAAAGGTGGCGGGTAAAGCCTGCCAGATGGTCCTAGACACCGGAGCCACCCACCCTATCGTCAGGAAAGGTTTCCTACCGAAGTGGAATTTAAGAACTCCTTCGAGAGGTTATCTAATCGTGACGGCCAATGGGGAGAGCATGGATGTCGTGGGGGAAACCCAGGTCACCATCGAGGTGAGTAGTAAGAAGATCCCCCATCATGTTTTTGTGGCAGATATTGAGGATCCAGTCATACTGGGAATGGATTTTATAAAGGCCCATAAAGTCGTCCTGAATTTTGATGAGAGATCTATGCGAATAGGCAACGAAGAGACCGTTCTAAAGATTTGTAAAGAAGACGATGGAGTGGTAAGGCAAATGATGCTTTCGGAAGACCTTATCCTAACGCCACGGAGTGAAGCCATAGCCGCCGTCGCATTGGAGGAAAAACCAGGAGGGTTAGTGGGAGTATTAGAGCCGGCTCTGCAACTCGACAACGACATTCTCGTAGGACGGACGCTTATCTCAGCTAAAACTAATAAAATACCAGCTAGACTTTTGAACACAAAGGATTTCGACCAAAAGCTGAAGAAGGGAACGATCATAGGCAGGTGTGAAGAAGTCAAAATGATAACCGGTTCTGAAAGCGCAGATCTAGCTGAGAGGCAACCTGCACCAAAATCTAGAGTAATGAACGAGTTCATAAAAAGTACAGTTGCCGATTTGAAACCTGAGGACAGGAAACCGGCCGAAGAGTTGCTATGGAAGTTCTAACATGTGTTTTCTTGCAGCGGCAAAGATCTTGGAAGGACGAAGACGGTGCAACACCGAATCAATACGGGCGATCATCCACCCACCAGGCAACCATCACGAAGGATTCCCTGGCCAAACAACAGGAAGTTGACCAGATGTTAGACGAAATGAAGACACAAGGCGTTATCGAACCCTCCAGCAGCTCTTGGGCTGCTTCTCCCTTTGTGTTGGTCAAGAAGAAGGACGGATCGACAAGATTTTGTGTTGATTACCGCAAGCTAAATGACATCACGAAGAAGGACAGCTACGCGTTGCCACGAATAGACACACTCTGGACACCTTAGCGGGGGCCAAATGGTTTACGACTTTGGACTTAAAGAGCGGGTACAGGCAAGTGGAGGTACATCCAAAGGATCGCGAGAAGACAGCTTTTTCCACAGGTACAGGACTATGGCAGTTCAACGTGATGCCATTCGGACTCTGCAATTGTCGGCTACTTTCGAGAGGCGATCGAGACAACTCTGAGAGGGTTACATTGGCGGAACTGCCTGATTTACCTAGACGACGTTGTCATCTTTAGCAAGACCTTGAAGGAACACCTCAGGCATTTAGAAGAATTCTTGGAAAAATTGTCCGGCTTTGGCTTGAAGCTTAGCCTGAAGAAATGCCAACTGTTTGGCAAGGAGGTGAAATACCTGGGACACATTGTTGCCGCGGAAGGAGTGAAGGCCGATCCCTAAAGATAAACGTGAATACAGATGTTTCCTGGGGCTGTGTACTTACTACAGGAGATTTGTCCTCGGATTTGCAGACATAGCCAGGCCACTACATCGGTTGACTGAAAATGAGCAACCTTTCGAATGGACACCTAAATGCCAAGAAGCATTCATCGACTCAAGAAAGCCTTATTGACGACCCCAATCTTGGCATATCCGAGGGCTGGTTGCAAATTCATAGTAGACACAGATGCCAGCGTAGTTGGAATAGGGGATGTACTTTCCCAGGTACAGGATGGCGGAGAACGAGTCATTGCGTACTTCTCTAAAACTCTCTAAGGCTGAAAAGAATTACTGTGTCACTAGGAAAGAGCTTCTGGCAATCGTGAAGACACTGGAACATATCCATAAATACTTGTATGGACAGCCCTTCCTATTGCGGACATATCATGCTACATTGACTGGCTCTTAAATTTCAAGAACCCGGAAGGACAAGTAGCTCGCTGGATAGAGAGATTGCAGGAATACCAATTCAAGATCATCCAACGGAAGGGAAGACTCCATGGCAATGCTGACGTTCTTTCAAGACGGCCTTGCAATACGGATTGCAAGCACTGTAACAAGATAGAACTGAAGGAGCAGGGACAAGCAAAAGAACCACTGTCTTACCACTAGAAGAATGGAGTCCTGAAGTGATAAGGGAAGAACAACTTAAAGATGTGGTCATCGGACCAGTGCTCAAGTTTAAAGAAGAGGGTCAAGACTGGACTGGAAAGACATTGCACCTAGCAGTCGGGATGTGAAATGCTACTGCGCGCAGTGGGATTCGCTTATCGTTAAAGATGGCGTATTGCTGCGGATCTGTGAAAGCGTAGATGGCAAAGACAAAAGGAATCAGGTAATTCTACCTGCATCGACGAGGGAAGAAGTGTTAGCGGAAGTGCACGGAGGCATTACTGGCGGCCATTTCGGAGTAAAGAAGACATTGGAAAAGTTGAGGCAGCGGTTCTGTTGGGTAGGTTACCACCAGGATGTTGAAGATTGGTGCCGGCGATGCACGGAATGTGTAGCAAGCAAAGGACTCAGAAGTAGAACCCGTGGCGCTATGAGGCAGTACAATGTTGGAGCACCGTTCGAAAGAATAGCTATCGATATAGCGGGCCCTTCCCAAAATCTAAAAGGGGAAATCGCTATATACTAGTTGCGGCGGACCAGTTTAGCAAGTGGACGGAGGCGTATGCTTTGCCAGGACGCATCAGCTGTAGCCGAAGCTGTTACAGTAAATAACCTGTTACATTCCGATCAAGGGAGAAACTTTGAGTCACAGGTGTTCAAGGCGGTCTGCGAGATTCTTGGCATCAGGAAGACGAGGACAACGCCGCTTCACCCTCAGTCTGACGGCATGGTGGAGCGATTTATCAAGACTCTAGGAAGCCATTTAAGGCTTTTGGTGAATGAACGCCAGGACGACTGGGACGAACACATACCTCTAATAATGATGGCGTACCGTTCGGCTGTCCACGAGACCACGGGCCGCACACCTGCCAGCGTTGTGCTTGGAAGAGAACTTCGGCTACCCAGTGACCTTTTATTTGGCAGTCCAGAGAGGAGGAAACGGACGTGGACAACTATGCAGAAGAGCTTCGCCGCAGATTGAGGACCATCCATGGAAAGGTGCGCGACAAGAGGTGTTAGAAAGTGACCGGATGAAAACGCGGTACGATCTACGGGTCAGCGGAAGGACCTTCTAGGAAGGCGAGAAGGTATGGCTGTATAATCCGGTACGGAAGAAGGGAAGGTCCCCAAAACTTCAAAACGATTGGGAAGGACCTTACACAATCATCTCAAGGCTCAACGACCTGGTGTACCGAATCCAACGGACGCCCAGATCCAAAATGAAGGTCGTACATCTGGACCGGTTACAGCCTTATGTCACCAGCGATGTTTCTGTTCGGGACGAACAGATCTGAGAGAGGAGCATTGTAACTCAGCCAGTGGTGCCATCTAGGAGAGGAAGTAGGAACCTCAAGTTCTCTTAGTGGCCGCTAGGAAGCGCTGGCGACGCGCTGTAATTATTTCTGGAAGGATTGAAAAGATTCTAGAAGATTCTCCACCGGTATAAATAGTGGGACCGCAGAGAGTTTTGGAGAGTTTCCAGTTACAAACGAAGTGTACGTTTGTGGAAAGTGTATAAAAAGTGAACAAAGTGAACTTTTGTGGTTTAAACTGTAAAGTAATTAATTAAGTGTTGTTTTTTGTTATTTATTGTGCATAACAATAAATTGGTGTTTTCTTTATTGAAGTTTAGAGTAATATCTATACGAACCCACTTAAAACTAGTTGCAGTAGCTAGTTTAGAGGGAAAAACGTTACAATATATAAATTTGTATTTATTATATGATATACGAGTACATTACAAGTATGGTATTGGTAGAATTTCAAATCTGAATATACTTGGTTACCCGCAAATTGCGACTTTACAGAACATGTTTTGGAGGTTTACTTTTTGAAATTTTCTCATTAGGTGTTGTAACGATTTCCTGTAAACTGCACAGATATAAAACTTTTTTTTTGGCGAAAAAATCCATTTGTTTTTCCGTTCTTTGGAATTTGTGGCGTTAAATTTCAAATGCTATGTGAGGTTGTGATTCAATGTTATTGGCGCTATCTTCTGGACTACATTGTAATCATTGTTTACTTGCCTGGGTAGGAACTTTTCCCCCACCATCTCTATATTTAGTTTAGGACAAATGAGTAAAATTTTGAGTTAATGTAGAGATAGGTTTGAGTCTACATGGGGTGGGTCACGATCCCAGACACTGCAGGCAATAGAGGCTTATTATGCCTACCCTGCAGGTCTAGTATAAGAAACCTCCCTTCTTTAAGAGGTTGAGGGCTTTTCCAATCAGTCATTTTGCGCTAAAATCTCCTATGGTCTCAATGTGCCAAATATCTCATAGCGCAATTTCGCCTTTGCAGCACAATCCAACAACAGGTGGGAGACCGTTTCTTTCTGCTCCTGACATAGTCTACACAAAGGTTTCGAGTTAATTATTCCCATCTTGAGAATGTGTTTCTTGAACCTACCTTCCCCCGAGGAAAGGCCTGTCACCAGAATAATCTGGTTTCTTCCAAAACAAAGGGCCTCTTTGGTTCAATATTTTTGGTTCAGTACTTACAGCTTTGGACTTAGTTTCCAAATTGTGCCGTACATACCAGAACCAGTTTCTGAGGTATGCGCGTATTGTCCCTTTGATTATTCGTAGGACTGGTTCTGGACCACAGAACGAAGTATTCGCCCGATACTTGGCTAGTTGGTCGGCTGTCTCATTACCTCTAATCCCATTCCAGCCGAACTTTATTGGGTCGGGAAAGTTGTGTCAGGGATTCTCTGCACTTTCTGACTAGGGATGAGGTGGTTCTGAAGGCGGCAACGACATTCATTGCAGGCTGGCTGTCCGAAAAGATGTGAATCTCCGAAGTTCAATGTAAATGCGTCATATATAAAATAGTAAGGGAAACTGTAGAGGAGTTAGAGAAATTCCTGTGAGTGTTTCACACCAGATTTTTTCCAATTTTTACAACATATTTTGAAGTCCCCTTAGTACGAAAATAAACGATTTTTGGTTTATATTTTGTGGGTACGTGTGGGTGAACAAATTTCTTTTAGGAAACAGCAGCGCATCCGCCATGATTGAGGGCTTCAATAAAAATTTGTCAATCGGAACTGCGATTTTCTTCAAACATTGTAAAACAACACTCACAAAGGCCCATCATTTTTAATGGAAGCACTTTTCCAGGAAATGTGTTTTTGGTGAATTCTGCGAGAGGGGAATCCACCACATCACCAATAAAATAATAATAATAATAACAGCAATAATAATAATAATACTTTATTAAGGTAAATACAAAAATGAAAAAAGACAAAAAAGTATTAGAAGCAAATTTGTAGTTATTATTAACGAAATTAAAAATAGTGCTTAATATAATCATAATTAAGCTTAAGAATTGTATAGTATATTTAGTATATATAGGATATATATAGTTTATTGAGAAAATAAAAAAACAGTAGTAGGCATTTTCATAGAAAATTAAACTAAATATAAATAAAAAATACAAAATCTCATAAACAAATAAAAGCAAACATATATAAACAAATGAATAGAAAAGAAAACAGAGAAAAAGGTAATAATAATAAAATACAATTATATAATAATACATTTCGTAAAAGAAAAACAAAGAAATTTAACTAAGGTAACCAGAATAGAAGAGAGATATTATTGTGGCAAATCCGCTACCCATTCAAGTCTGATTTGACAGGCATGGATAGTGTAATGAATCAGTGGGGTAAGCAGGATATTTGACCAGTTAAAATTGAATTATCTCCAGCTTATAGCTCATAGATTCGCCCAAATGGAGTAGCCGATGCTCCACCAGGATAGGACATTATCCGAGGAAATGGTATAAATCCTCGCGAATAAGAGCAAAGGGAACATTTTTCATTCATTATATCTCTCTCCACCCATGACCTAAAATTTAAATAAACAAGTTCCTCTCTAATTTTGAAAAACAGCGGAGCTATTTAAGCTTAGGTTATCAAATAAGCTCTTCGTTATGATATTAGGATATTCTGCTATTAACACTCTATAAAGAAGAGTGTTAATCTGAAATATAGGTCAGTGGAAGCAGCTCGTCTCACAGCTTCTTCACGAATGCCGGACTCAATCTGGGATGGGAGATGATTTTTTTTTTTGTATTATTTGGGTAGCGTATTTTAGGCAATCCGTAGTCTTCCAAAGATAGAATTTTAATGGAATATTTCTAGTGAAGGTTAAGGGTAGAACACTGAATAAAAAGAAAAAATAGAATAAAAATAGAAATAGAATAAAAAAAAATAGAATAAAAAAAAATAGAATAAAAAAAAATAGAAAAAAAATAGAATAAAATAAAATAAAAAATAGAAGAAAAAAAAAAAGATTCAAAGGAGTTTCCAAGGCGAGCATGTAGTTAGAGGTACAAGCAGGACGAGCAAGTAATTTCTTCAGAAAGAATCTTCGAAACTTTTCTAAGGCATCATAGCTATGAAACCCCCAAACCTGAGCACGCTACCGATCGACAAAAGCGTTGCAGAAAACTGAAACTTAGCTTTTATAGGTATGCAATAACTTAGTATGAAGTTTAACCAAGTTATTATAATACCTAATTTAGCAGACGAGATTCTGTTGCTAATAATATGTGGAGTGAAAAGGAGGCGTGGAGTGAAGATAAACAAAGATAACAAGATAACAGTTAACTATTTCAATTTTGCTGTTTTTTATAAAACCATTCCTCGGAAGAGGTGATTTTCCTCCTTTGCGGAAAACCATAAAATAGGAAGCTACATTAAATGCGTTCTGAAATTATAAGTGTGAAGGAAATCGATGTACCGGAAGTACAATTTTACAGTAAAGGTTTCTGAATTTTGTTTGCAATTTCTCGGTGTCAACGATTTGCTTTAACTTAAAATGCTACCCGCACAGATAAATATAAATCGTATCACTTTTATCTGGAACTTTTCGGAAAAAGTTGATTCATTTGAAGTTTGATTTAACACTTGCCTATTGCAAATATTGCAGCGGGGCCTGCTCAGAGCGCTGCCTAATGTCTACAACAGTGACTCACATTGCCCGAATACTCTGAAATCATCATGCTTTAGTATAGTTTCTAACCAACTTTAACAGCATTAAGGTTAACTATTCTTTTATATAAGAAAATTTGTCAATTTGAAATTGAGTGTGAGTATTTCACAACAGATTTCATTTTCTTTTACTGCAATTCAATTTATACTTGAAAAATATTTTTGTTTGATATGTACCTATACAAAATGCAATTAAAAAACCTACCTATTCTACGACATTTAAAATAATCTAAAATATAAGGTAATTTTTGTTTTAATGAATACACTGTCTTCACAAATTAAATGTAAAGCTGTAAATCTGATTAAACGTAATTTATTAATTCCTATGGGTATATTAAATGAATGAAAAAGATTAATAATACACGTTTGCATACTTGGTCACTGAGTATAAAGGCATGGTATAAGCAAGAGCCTCGGTAGCGCAGTAGGCAGCGCGTAAGTCTCATAATCTTAAGGTCGTGAGTTCGATCCTCACCCGGGGCAATAATTTTTTTCTGCCCAATATTTCAATAAATGAATTTTTTTCACAATTTTTAAAAAAATAAATACTTTCGTATTTTTTGCGACATGTACAATAATATAAATAATAATAAAAATATACTAATTATGTAGATTCATGTTTTTAAATGGTGAATCTTTAATGATTACACGACTTTCTCTAATACAATAATTCTAAAATTGATCATTTTGCTTTAATCTTGAAATTTTAAATCAGTTGCTCTAAAATAAATATAGAGGTGATGGAAAAGTACACATGTTCATCAGCACCTACTTGAATATAATTACTGTAGCCCAGGAGTCACTGCACATCTAGATAACACTGCCTGGGTACTTCACAGAATCCTTAGAAGAACTCTCTAAAATCAATTTTCCCGGGAAAAAGTTTCATATAAAAGTGATAGATTTAAATCTAGACAGTTTGCATTCCAAGTTTAAAGAAAATGGAGCTTTTCTGTTCGAGAAAATTACAAAAAAAAAATCTTAGAAAAATATTCTGTAAAAACTCACTTCCGGTCCTTCAGAGGGAAGATTTAACTTGCAGGCTCTCTCCTAAAATCTCACCAAAAAATCAATTTTCGTAGAAAACTGTTTAAATAAACGCGATCAGCGATTATATAGACATATATATATATATAGATAGATAGTTTTCAAAAAAATCTGTTGTGAAACACTCACATGACTTTTTCTTACTCTATTTAACAAAATTTGACAAATTTTGTTTAAACTTCAAGTATTTTCATTTATAAATACCAAACTACCACAAGAGGCAGGTAGAGAGAATGATTACATGGTAGAGAGACTTATCCTGAAGTGGTACTTTAGATTATCGCTAATGTCCCAGGAACCCCCCCCCCAAAATCAATTTTCCCGGAAAAATAATTCATAAAAATGATTGGTATCTATGTGTTGTACCAAGTGTGGAGTGGTAGGGGGCATAATAACGCTCGCCTCAGTACGAGAAAAAAAAGTTTAATGGAGTGGGGACACTCTGCTACTTGCTCTTATCTAGTACAGTTGTGCAAGTATAAAATTATTTCTGTTATTTTATCGTAGTTACCTAATCAATATTGATAATTTCATAGTACCTTACTTTCTTTCTTTCTTGTCGCTGTAAATATATTCTCTTAAAGTAAAAGTGAATTATTGCATGAACTCAGCCCTTCTCACCCTAGCAGAGCTGAGGATTTTATTCTATTTATAAGGATTGGTGAGCTATCTTCTACTATCATTAAAAGAAAAATACCTTAGAAAATTCGGCACACCCACCAACAAACAGTATTATATAAATAGTGGCGCCCAACGAAAGGGACTTTTATTTGTTATTATTTCTATTTATGGCATTAGCATTCGCTATACAGCCATTTTCAATGTAAAATGAATCAATCAACAATATTTTTATATTTTATGTGATAAAAGTAACTCATCAGAGTATCTACAACAGGTACCTCTTTTATATTATACAATACATATCTGTAATTAAATGGAGACGTTATTATATTTGTTAAATTCTCAAATAATTTCTTTCTCGCTCCGTTATACATTGTGCAAGACATCACCACATGTTCTAAAGTTTCTACCACTCCGCAATGCATGCACACTGAAGATGAGGAAACTCCTATTTTGTTTAAATAAGACCTACACAAACCATGGTTCGATCTTAATCTACACATGGTTTTATAGGCATACTTAGTAGTAGGATGTTCAGCAAACCATGACTTCGTGCCTATCTTCGCTGGTAAGGTTTTATAGAAGAGCCTTTTTCTGAGCCACTATAACTGTTCTGCCACTCTCTCAACACCTTTTTTTTCATATAAGTAGCAACATTATATCTACTAATTCTATTATACTCATTTAGTGTGCCATTTACGGCCGCATCCTTAGCAAGTCTGTCTACTATTTCATTTCCAGTTATTCAGCAAAATATCTCTGCATCCCAAGTCATACCGGAGATCAATAATTTTTTGAACAAGGTGATGTTTAATTTTACTTATCGAAATATCGCTTAAATTCTCTAAGGCACTTTTACTGTCTGCTATAATCAAAAATTTCTTCCCACCTAAATCCATTACACAATTTGAAGCTTCCGCAATAGCCATCAATTCAGCAGAGTAGCTGGACATATATCCATTTAATTTCAATTTGTAAGAATAATTTCGATTGGAGTGGAAAAAGGCACAACCTACTTCACCAACTGACTTGCTGCCATCCATGTATATTTAGTTAAAATGGAGTCATTCTCTGGTTAAAATGCCTTGAAATTCCAGGTCAGCATAATCCTGTGAGAGTCTTAAAAGATCCAAAAAAGAACTGTATTCTATTGTTTGAAACAAAAACTTATAATGTACATTAAATTCTATAGGCATTCATGTATAGTGTTCCGATAAGTGTATTCATGTATGATGAATATTCCGAAAGCTCTATGAAACTGTCAGATAACAGGGGATAATATTTCTTTCTTTTCCAATAAGAGGAAGTTAATACCCTCGTGGTTAGATTGCTTATTTTATTCATAGTTAGCGCCTTAGACAAATATCTGTCAGCCAGAATTAGACAAATATCTGTCAGCCAGAATTTTTCTTCTTAAGCTCAAAGGCATTTCACCCGATTCACATAAAAGAACATGAGTACTGGAACAAGAACAAGAACTGGAGTACTTTTTAGATATCCAAGACATAGGCGAATGCATCTATGCTGAATAATATCTATTCGTTTCGTATACTTTTCCTAGCTTCTCCATAAAACATTGATCCATAATCTATCCTCGATCTAATGCTACCTTTGTAAAAAAGCAACGCGATACTTGGATCTGCTCCCCAATTGATATTCGTTATTATTCTGAGTATATTGATTCTTTTACAGTCATTTATTGATCTGCTGGAACAATATATACAAGTGTCATCTGCATATAGAATTATTGATACTTCAGAAGGCAAGATTTCTTTTAAGTCAGCAGTATAATGTATATTAAACAATAAGGGACTGAGAATACCCCTTTGAGGGAGTCTTACTTGAGATACTGATGATAGTATGTTTTGGTCATTTACACTGAGGTGACGGTATCTGTCAGAAATTAAGCTGATAATAAAATTGATAAATTGAGAAGGCATACCTAATAATCTCATTTTTTGTGCAAGTATGGGATACTGAACCGAATCATATGCGGCAGACAAGTCCAGGAAATTGCTAAAACTGTTGTCTGCGCGGCCGACACTCAGGTGCGGTGGCGAACGAGGATACAAAATACAAAAGCAAGTAATAATGTAAAAGATGAAGAAAATAGCTGAAATAAAAAAAGGCGAGACTTACCCTTCTGATGACGGCGAATGGCGCCGGACTAGACGGATATGTAGAGGTCCGCCTCCACGTGGCAGGGATGGAAACTTGCCTACATAGTAGGCAAGGCTAAGTGACCATGGGCACCGGTTTTGGAGCTATGCGCTAGGTACGGTGGCAGGAGTGTGCTGAATTTTGAATTTTGATGACGGCGAATGATGACTCAAAGAGGCGATGAGGCAATAGGTGGATTGGGAAACGAAGACGTGGCGTGTGAGTATGTGTTTACGTGTGTGTGTGAGTTCGGGTGCAAGGGCGTAATGAAGAAAAAAATTTAGACCCAGATAAAGGAAGCAGAGGGCTCGGTGAATCGGATGACGTTGTTGTTGAAGCTGCTGAGAGTAGTGAAGCAACCAAGGCGCGGAAGGACGAATTTTATCGCTAACAAGGTAATAAATGTTAACTTGTAAGGCGAAGGCGCGTACAGTGTGATCTAAATCGGAGCACAAGGCGAACTTGTCGATGAACAAGTTGGATGACAGAAGAAGAGAACGGCACAAACACTGTTGTACGGGCGAGAGATGGAAAGCGAGTGAAGAAATTTTATAGACATTGAGGATGTTTGAAGGGTGTGGGAAAGTAAGAAAGGGGCAAACCCTGAGAGATAAAGGTGCCGATAATCCCACCACCAAGAGAGAAAGAGAGGTAAAAATGCGGGGAAGCGTGAGAACGAGGCGGGCGATGAAGAAAAAAAAGGAAATAATAATTTGGAAATGGCAAGCGATTAACAGTGGCGTAGTAGTAAAAAGGGTAACAAAGGGCGAAGCAAAGTTAATGCTCAAACGTGCCGCGACCAAAAACTGTGTTATCATAAGAAAAGGAGATATGTATAACTATCAGTTACTAGAACAGCTAAGTTATCAATCGTAGATTTACCTCTTCTAAATCCAAATTGACAATTAGGTAACTTCTTATTGGTTTCTAGCCACCATTCCAATCTCCCCTTTATCATAGGTTCAAACGTTTTTTGCATACAGGATGCTAATGAAATTGGGACGATAGGAAAGGGCATCATTTTGATCTTTTCCAGATTTAAACAAAGGCACAATCATATACTTTTTCCAAGCCGAAGGGATTGAACCTTCAAACCAAATGTTGTTAAAGATACCCAATAATTCAATCTGAGAAACTTGTGGGAGATTTCTAATCATACTAGTAGGTAGTGTGTGCCATCCATCCCTGGGGCAGTATTATTATTAGTTTTAATAGCCGATCTCAACTCTGATTCATCAAATTGAGCAGTTAGAAAATGATGACTGTCATTGTTGCGAGCAACCCAACTAAAGTTTTGAACATATGGAGGAGCCAACTTACTTAAAAGATCTTCACACCACTCGCCCTCACTTATAGGTATCTTATTACTCACCTTTCTATGTTTTAAACGTCGTATTTGGTTCCATATTTGTTTAGTGGGTGTCTCCTTTGAAAGAGTGGAACAGAAATTTTTCCAAGCCATACCTTCTTTTTTGTTTGGTCAGTCCTTTAAATTTTGCAACAGCCTCCTTGTCCAATTTTGATTGGATGGTTGCGATTTATATGGACTAAAAATGGATTTCCTCTTTTTTAAGGCAGATGTGCATTCTTCATCCCACCATATATGGCTTAGAGTACTCTTTTTACTTACTTGATTTACGCTTGGGAATTGATGCTTTACAGGCCTCATACAATTTACTTATAAACATTTCATAAGTACACTTAGCCGAAGGTATTATGTCTACATTTGACATAATATATTTAAACTTACCCCAATCTGCCTTATTAACGTTCCACGATTGAACATTTCTTATTATCACTGGGAGATGGATTATTTCCAACGATATAGTTTATGGGATAATGATTTGATCCCACTGACCATACAAAAAGATCTGCTATATCGGGTGTACGAATGTAATATCTGGCGCGAATTACACCTCTGTTTAATATTATTTACATAAGTAGGTGTCCCATTGTTCAGAATAACTAGACTATTATTTTCAATAGCGGTTAATAATTGTGTCCTTTGCTGTCAGCATTATCACAACCCCATGCTAAATGATGAGAATTAAAATCTTCCGCCAAAATTAGGGGGCATTAGCACTAGAACCATTTTTGCAGGTTATCTTTAGTCTGTTATAACCTAACCTTGAAATATCAGTAATATCATTTTGAATATTTGTATGACTGTTGAATATTAATTTCCCAATTGAATGTAAACGCCCAATTTTCCCCTCTGTTTCTTTACTTTCCATGTAAACATAAAAAGGGCCCTTATCCCAAGGTCTAAAAAGCTCCATAGGCTTGTCAAATGCTACCTCTACACTATTTGACTTTTTTCTTCATTTACTGCATACAATCATATGAAATTTCTGAATTATTACGAATTTAACCTAATTTTAACTTTTTTAACCCCATCCATTTTATTTGGGGGTCCCTGACCCCACTTTCCTCAATCATCACTTAACCCTCAAAAACAAAAAAATAAAACCGGACTTTATTTAAACACAAAATTGCAATAAAGAATTAAACAAATTCAAGAGAGAAAAACAATACCAAAAAAACTACAAAAAAAAACCAAAACGGTATGTAAATAGAAAAAATCTATGCAGTCCAAACTCTAACCCTTACAGAACGAATGTTCAACACAAACTGCGAATGGGGCTTGTGAGGCGAAAATTTACTTTTGGTAAGTAGTTATAATTTCTTTATTAATAAATAAGTAATTAATCCTAAGAGAAAAAAGATAAATTATAATTTTCATATTATTACCAACTAATTATTGTATTATATTATACAAATTTCTTAAAATAATATTTCATTATTGGTTTAATGTAAGGAATTTACAGTGTTCTGTGAACTAATTTAAAAGAAAATTTAATTAAATTACTAGTATTAGGAAAACATAAATTGGTACTAGTAATATAAAAGAAAAACTATATCTGAGCCTAATTTTAGTAAATTATACAAAAAAAAAAATAAAAAGTTAAAAATAAATTATTTTATGTATAAAAGTAAGAAATATTGAATTATGGTAGTTGTTTACTGTGTGAGAGTACAAATGAGTTGCTTTTATCTACCAATTTATTTCTTATAGCTTTTATCATTCTACTTTTCGGTGTTCTAAAAGGACATTTTCCAATTTAAGTAACCCTCTTATAACTTCGAAGAAAATTATTTATTGCCAGCTTTACCTAGACTAAATTCATTTCATTGATTGAATAAAAAAAAAGAAGGTAAATTTAAGAAAATTTGAGATAAACAAAACAATGAACTTAACGAATGAAATAAACTGTTAATTAATTTTTGTTTTGTCTATCGACTGACAATTTAATTACCTAATTTATCGAATTTAATTCATCTTTCTTTATCTATTCCTTAACAAATTTTAAATATATTTAACTTGAGATATATGATAGTTTAATTTCATGAAATATTTACATCTTCTTTTACTTTAGATAAGCTTATATGCACTCAAATATTAATTATGTATTTAAATAATGGACAATCAAATAAGGAATGATTAATATCATTATATAGTTTTACTTACAATTATACTTTTGTTCTAAAATATCTTGCATAAAGTATTGACATTGCTTTTTACTTTGCTTAACTTAATGATTATCGCATACTTTGCAAATGATTTGCGTTTTATGCTCGCTTGTATACCATATATTTTATTATTCTCTTTGATTTAACTGTAACTATTTTATGCCTTATTCTTTTTCATAAATAATGAAGAATATTTTCCTATTTTAATGTTAATTTAATGATTATAGGCATTTAACTGACTTTATTCTATGAATTATAATTGTTAATTTTAAATTTTATTTCATTATTATTTCCTTGCAGAGAATTTTTGTACAATTATTTTCATTAATTGTATTTTTGTTCTTATTTCTTTCATTTGGTAAAATAAAATAAATTTTGTAAATAGTTTAAAGTTAAGAAGTTCTTAGAAACAAAAAAAAGATTAATCAGATATAGAAGTAAAACAATTTTTTATAAACAGACGCACGTTTATTTCTCAGTATTATTTGCATGAATCTGGAATGCTATTTTTTCATTTCTTTTGGAATTTAGTTTTATCTATCTTTTCTTTTCTATTCAGTTCCTAACATTTCCTTTCCCACTTCTATAGGTACAATATCCCTTGGCGAATGTCAACAGACAGTACACTCTCTCCTGGAGAACCTCATTTAAATTGACTTTATTATTTAAAGAAAGAAGAATTATTGGAATTTAACAAACGTTGGAACTACCCAAGTACCAGCTATACATTAGGAAATCTGAGGTTACTTCCGTGGCACATCTGATGAGCTTGGGTCAGGAATTTGAAAAGATTGAAGTTAGAGCGAAGACATTTCGACCCCCACCTTCTCTGGATCGAAGGCTTCCATGGCTGCCATAAACCAAGACCTCTACCAAAAGTAATTTCTAAGAAGATGTCTTCTCTTGCCTCAGTCCAACAGGCTGCCCCAAAGCAACAAAGACCTAAGAAACCAAAAACAAAGAATAATGCCTCTGCCAACTCTACTAAAGAAGAAACAGGTCACTGCAATAGGAAGAACAACGATGCTGATACCTCTTCCAAGATTGTCTACTGGAATTGCCTTGAAAATGGCCACCGATAACCAGTATGTATAAAGACTAGAACTATTTTCTGCTATCATTGTGGGACTCAGGGCATAACCCGGAAACATTGCTCCAATTGCAATAAGGGAAACTAAGAGAGAGTCTAGTCTGAAGAGATCTCCGCTGGTCCGGATATCTTTTCCAATGACCTCAACCCACAACCACAACAGCAACATAGACATATATCTTCTCTCACTAAAGGTGAAGATCGCTTTTTCATATCGTTTGAAGTTGGAGAAATCTCTATACCTACACTGGTTAATACGGGAACTAATCATTCTTATATAAGTTCCAAAGGGCTGGCTCTCATACCTTCGCCAAAAATCACAATAAGCAATATTATTCCTCACGAAGTTTCGGTCGCTAATGGGACCAAGGAGATTGTCAAGAATGTAGTTGCCTTTATAGCCTTCATTCATGGAAGAGAAGTTAAATTAAGCCTTTCCCTGTTACCCACATTAACAGTTACCTTGTCTACTGGGTATGGACTTCTTTAAGTCTTTGCGGATAGTGATCGGCACAGCAGCAGGCTTATAGTGGTTCAGAGATCAACCAGAAAATACTTCATCCTTTATGACTTAGCCATCCTCCAGTCCTTTCAAGGTAGCCGGCCTCAAACGACTAGCACCGGAGGAAGCAAAGCAGCTTGATTATCTTTTGGAAAAGGAAGTTGGAAGTATTGACAGTTCGATCGGAATGACCAGGTTAACTGAACATTTTATCAATGTGGGAGATCATCCCCAAATTAAACAATGAGCCTATCCTGTCTCTCCGGTACTTCAGGATGAAATAAATAAAGAGGTGGACAGAATGCTACAGGAGGACACTATTGAACCTTCGCACAGCCCATGGGCAAGTCCTGTGGTAATGGTTAAAAAGCCAAATGGAAAGTATCGATTCTGCGTCGACTTTCGCAAGATCAATGGTATTACTAAACCGGATGTATATCCACTACCTAATATGACGTCGCTGCTAGATCAGTTAAGAGCGTGCCGATATCTCTCTAAGATAGATCTAGCCTACGCCTATCATCAAATACTTTTATCTATCGAATCCAGAGAAATTACTGCGTTCAAAGTATTGGGCCGAGGTCTCTTTTACTTCAAGAGATTACCTTATGGGCTGGGTACCACTTCAGCGACTTTCCAGAGACTGCTTAATTCTATCATAACGCCGGATCTTGCATCATGTTGCTTTGCCTATCTAGATGACATCTTCATTGCTATAGCAACGTTTGAAGAACATCTTCATTACCTCAGACTAGTTTTGGAAAAACTGCGACACCTGGACTAAGATTGAATCCAGAAAAGAACGAGTTTGCATGCAGCGAAATCCGATACCTAGGGTTCTTAATAAATGAACATAGACTACAAGTAGACCCACAAAAGATAGAGCCTTTGCTTCAATATCAAGCACCCAAGAATATTCATGTATTGCGGAGACTAATCGGTATGGCGTCTTGATACCTAATTTTGCTGATCGTATCCGACCCATGACTGAATTACTGAAGAAAGGAAAACCTTTCATCTGGGATGAAGCCCAAGATAATTCATTAGAGGAAATCAAGAAGACCCTAACTTCAGAGCCGGTTTTGGCCAGGCCAGATTTTACTCAGCCATTTGTTCTATAAACTGATGCCAGTTCCAGCGGTCTCGGTGTGGTACTCACGCAACAGCAGGACAACCAGGAAAAAGTGATTGCTAATGCAAGTCGAGCACTAACTAAGGCAGAAATTAATTATAGTGTAACCGAGATGGAATGTCTTGCCGTTATTTGGGCGGTGCGAAATTCATTTTACTGTCATTACAGATCATGCCAGTCTGAAATGGCTTAACAATCTCAAGAATCCAACAGGTAGATTAGCACATTGGGCACTGGAACTTCAGAGTTACCAATACGATATCGTCTATCGCAAGGGATCAGCACAGTCTGTTTCGGATTTTCTTTCTCGTCTTCCTGCAGAAGAGTTTCCTCCGGAAGAAGAAATATTTCTTATTAACAACTTCACAGCCATTAATGACACCTGGTACAAGTCCAAAATGGAGTCAGGTACGACAAAGGCAAATGATTTGCCGGACTGGAAAATTGAGGGAACACATTTGTGTCGCGATATATTGCCTGATGAGTCAAGCATACCAACAGATTATCCCTTATCCTGGAAATTGGTTGTCCCAAAGGATTATATCAACCAAATTCTCCAAGAGAACCATGATCATCCCGATGCTGGCCATCTTGGTCAGAAGAAAACTTTGCACTGTATCTCTCATTTATATTATTGGCCAGGTATGCATGCCGACCTCTGTAAATACATCCAACGATGCAGATATGCCGAGGATTCTCCGAGTGAAGGGTTTCACGCTCCTAAAGGAGGAGAGGTGTAACCAAGCGTGGAGTGGTAGGGGGCATAATAACGCTCGCCTCAGTACGAGAAAAAAAAGTTTAATGGAGTGGGGACACTCTGCTACTTGCTCTTATCTAGTACAGTTGTGCAAGTATAAAATTATTTCTGTTATTTTATCGTAGTTACCTAATCAATATTGATAATTTCATAGTACCTTACTTTCTTTCTTTCTTGTCGCTGTAAATATATTCTCTTAAAAGTAAAAGTGAATTATTGCATGAACTCAGCCCTTCTCACCCTAGCAGAGCTGAGGATTTTATTCTATTCATAAGGATTGGTGAGCTATCTTCTACTATCTTTAAAAGAAAAATCCTTAGAAAATTCGGCACACCCACCAACAGTATTATATTGTGTAGATAGGATACGAAGTTTAAACAAAATCGTTGGAGCCGAGGAAATCACGAAAACTGAAAAAAATCCTTCAGTAAAGTCGCACTTCCAATTAATGAACTTTGCCCAAAATCTTGGAGTCTGATCCGGTGGTAGTGTCTAAAGGAAAAACCAAGTTTAAGTTTTCTGCGACTCTTCGATTTTGAGATATTCTGTTAACACACAGATCTTAATACACGTATTTCCGGTGAAAACTCATTGAAATTAAAAAAGTCGTTTAAAGCAGAGGATCGAATTTGCATTTATACGATTTATCGATTTTTTGCATAGTACTTTATAATACTTCTCGTAAGAGGCGATATGCTAAACTTTATAAATTAAGTTTCCACCGGAACTACATGTGTTAGTGAATGGTCTGTATGTGTGTGTGTGTATGTTTGTGAACAGACAAAAATTAGCAAGTTCTCAAAAACGAAAATTAGCAAGAAGCTCAAACTTAGTATTCTGTTCAGGTGCCATCACCGCACTAGATACGAGTTTTTTCTTCAGTTTTTCGCGATTTCAGAGCGCCCTGCTGAGTTTTGTGGTTTATTCGATGTTAACGGCGGCTGTCTACTGGACTATAATGTAATCATACTTCTAACTGCGTGGGTAAGTACCTGTCCCTCTACATTTAAAATAAAGGAATAAAATTTATCATTTTTTTTTATTTATCAACAAGAGTAAGAGAAAGTTGTGCTAGTGTTTCACACCAGAATTTTCTTTTTCCGTAATTGTCAGAACACTGTCTTAGAGAGAAAGTGAGAAAAAAAGAAGATTAAAATCTTATTTATTTGTAAAGGGTAAAAATCCAATGGGTGCAAATTCTAATGGCGAGTTGGGGCGGGGTCCATTTCGAAGAAAACTTAGGTTATTTAAGTAGGTAGTTTGGTAGTGAGAATGTTTAGGGAGCGTGTCCCGAGAGTGATGGTAGATCACTTGGTAAAGTACTTCACCAATGTAGCAGGCGATGTGCCCGGGCCGAACACACGTGCTATGTTTACTATATAGGCTAAGAAGATAAGTGGGTATTGGCAAATAGGATTACCACGACCCTCAGAGAGGAACTGCTCTTTTACCTGATAGAATTTTGTTTAGTTAATAGTTATATTCCCTACAAGATAACCTATCTCAGTCCCCCCCCCCCCCCCAGTTTTTCTATAAGTGAATAAACAAAATTCTGGTGGGAAACAGTCACACGACTTTCTCTTACTCCCCTTAGTACAGTCACATACAAAATGACAAATTTTCTTTAAATGTCCTAACATAAATATAATTGTAGATACCATGGCAACCGTTTACTATCATTGTAGATACCATGGCAACCGTTTACTATCATTGTAGATACCATGGCAACCGTTTACTATCATTGTTCGATGCGTCTTACACAAGCAACTGGTTAAAGTAATTGGGCGATACGATTCAAGGTTTGATTTATCTTTTCCTTCCTTTGGAATGGGTATTTTGTGGCTAGGTTTCAGGTCTTCGGAAAGTGTTTGTGAATCCAAATTTTGTTATAGAACCTAAGTAAATATTTTTAATTTCGTACTGTTAGGTGCTTTAGAAATTGATAATGTATTTTATAAGCACCTGGGAAAGTATCTTTTGATTTAGATAAAGCTCTTTTGAGCTCCCACATTTTAAAACGAGTATTATAACTATGACTACAATCTCCTTCGGAAAAGATTAAAGACAGTGGCATTAATCTACACTTCTAGTTTGGGTACGATTCCGGAAAGAGCTCTCCTTTATCAAATTCGTCCGTTTTGACGGTACCATTAACAAATATTTAACCCAGGTATCTGGGTATCAGATCTCAAGCCAATAATAAATTTTATTTTTTCCAGATCTCTTTTGAAGGCGCTGCTTGGGTGATTCTTGAAGCAAATTGTCTCCAGGACTCCCTTCTGCTCTCTGGATCTTCTCGCCCTGGATCTTAATATTTTATATTTACTTAGATTCTTCTCCGAAGGTTGGTTATAGAAAAGTCTTAGAGCTTTTTATCTTTGTTTAATCGCGATTATGAAGTCATTATTCCACCACGGTGCGGGGTTTTCCTTAAGATTGTACTAGTTTTAGGCACTGAAACCTCTGCTGCGTTGTTTAGTACGTCCGTGATATATTCTGTCTCTTCATCAATATTTTGAAATTCTTGGTCATTAAAATTTGCGAGAGAAGAAAATTTATCCCACTCGTTCGTTTTAGTGACCAACTAGGAGCTAGATTTTGCTCTGCCCTTTGAAAATCGATCACAATTGAGGAGTGATCACTTACGCATAAATCCCTGTGAACAGACCAATCAAGAAACGCCAGCAACGAGGCGAACAGAGCGCCAGAGAGCCCTTACTACTGTTAAAATGAGTGTCTTCATGCTTATAATTGAGGCAATATTATTTGCGATCAGAATATCTTCAACTATTCTCGCACGCGGTCTTACATGGGTATATCCCCACAAGGAGTGATGAGCATGAAATCACCTAATATGATAGAAGGCGAAGGTAATGGTCATATTAACCTAGTTAGTTCTCCTCTAGAAACGTGCCGCAGATGGTAAATAGAGATTACAAATAGTTATATTTGTAGGAATGTGTATTGTTACCCGTATCATCTGGATTTCAGTAAGAACTCTGACAACATTTTCAAAATATTAATCATTTCTTACAAAGATGGCAACGCCACCACAGGCTAAGAAAAATTGTTACAAATAAAAGTGATAGGCAGTTAGATGATACAGTTAGTATTCAAAGTTAAAAAAGAAATCGTTACAATCGTTTTAAAAAAAAATCCAAAAAAACTTCTGCAAAATCGCATTTTCGGTTAACCGATATTCTTCAAATTTGAAATTCTATCAATGTTTCTAATGTATATTAATGTTATAGACGTGGCAATATATACATCCTACTGAAATTGCACTTTAGAGGAAAACATAAGGCTACTGTTCCCCCAGAACTACACGAAAAATTCACTTTTCTCAGGAAAATGTTTCAAATAAAAATTATAGGTATTTATTTGCGCAAATAGTTTACTAAGTTTAAAGAAAATCATGGGTACCGTTTTCGAGAAAAATCACAAAAACTGAAAAAATATTTTCAGGTTTGAGCTTCCCTAAATTTGTCATTTTTGAGATATTCATTTCACACACACACACATCATTCACTAAAAATGTTTTTATAGTACTCAGCGGACCACAAACGCTGTACTTCCGGTGAAAATTCAATATCGAAAATTTGACACGATCGCAAAACTCACTCTTAATAGGGGTATTAAGGAGGCTACTTTGCTAGAGACAAATTGTTCAGTTATTTTGCGATTTTCTCGAAATTTCAATGAGTTTCTTTAAACTTGGTATATCAACTAATCATAAAACAAGAGTTACAACTTTTATCTGAAACATTTTTCCGGGAAAATTGATTTAAAGGAAGTTCTGGGGCGTTAGGCTTTCCTCTAAAGTGCCATTTCATTATTTGTTTTAATCACACACAGACACACACACACATATATATATATATATGTGTGTGTGTGTGTGTGTGTGTGTGTACACATATATGTATATATATATAATGTGTGTGTTTTTTTAAAAATTATTTTATTCTGTATGTACCACAGTATTACATATTACATACACTTATTAAATTCACTCATAATACAATTACAATATGAAATTTATACTTTAAATTAAATAAAATCAAAGATGATAATAATCAAAGATTACAATAATTTTTCCAAGTCAAGTCTGTTAATGAACTTAATAAAGATTTTACACAATTCACTATTAGTCATCAAATTGAGTTTATTGGGCGGCCATTGCAAACCTCTGGTAGTTATTTCCTGGATGAAAAAAGCACGCTCTCCTTCAAAAAGTTGGCATTCCAACAAGACGTGATCCCATGTTTGCCAAGTCACATTGTCACACTTACATGCTACATTAGGTAATATGTTAAATCTATACAGGTATGCCTTTATTCTTCTGTGACCTGATAGAGTCTGAGTAAGTTTGGTGAAGTTGGCTCTCCTCCTGTCGGTCACTCTGAGGAAGAATTCTTTGGTTGATGACCCGTTCTCACAGGCTGACCGAGCACTCCCATGCCTCTAACTCTCTCTTCCCAGAATAAAGTCAACATATGTTTTTGGAGATGACGTGAAGGACAGTGGAATACTGAAATCTTCAGATGCTTCCTTTGCCAAACTGTCCGCTCGTTCATTACCAACCTCTCCTATATGTGCCTTAACCTTATTAAATACAATGTCATTATGAAGTCGCTCGAGACGAAAAACCGAATCACGAATTCTCTCTACAAGTGGCATATGATTGGTACTATTTACTATTGAAGAAAATTGGCTATCAGTTCTAACAATAACTGATCTTGTAAATTTATTACCTTCGTAATTTTTGAGGGTAAGATGAGATGTACTATTTCTAGTGTTGGTGTGAAATTGTAGGAGCCATTTCAGAGAATTAGCAATCGCCAGCAATTCGGCCGGATTATTCGAGCACTCCCCGGCCAGTCGGTACTTTTCTGCAGCCATTTCAACTCCATTTCAGTAAACGACAAAAGCGGAACCTACTTTTCCATATTCCCTGCTGCCATCCGTATAGATTATCATTGCCTGTGTATTGCTGTCATGGCAATCCTCGATTACTTGAATCTCAGGTACCAGCCCGGGGTGCATCCATAATGATGGTTTAATTGGTTTTTCTACAACTATATGATGTTGCTCCTGTTCACCGCTCTTGATTAAAATATGATTTGTATACATTTCTTTAACCTTTATTTCAATAGGGATGGCATTAGCAATAATGCAAGTTGCTTCGTAGGAAATCGCACGAAATCCCTTAATCACTCTTAGCAAGAACAGCCTCTGCACTCTACGAAGTTTATTAATATTGTACTTAACACTGAGCCCTTTATACCAAACTGGTAATGCATATGTGAGCAAAGGTATCAGTGCGCCATCATCCATAATTTGCAGTGCTCCGGAGCTAATCCCCCAATAGACTTTCGCAGAACGTGCCAATATGTTAATTAACTGTAGACTTTTTTCAAAAATATATTGAATGTGATTGTTCCAGGACAGACGGGAATCAAATACAACACCGAGATATTTTAACTCGTCTACTAATTGAATGCATTTGTTGTTTAAAAACAAGGTTAATTCTCTATCAGTAACAAGCCCTTTAGATTTGTCACTGTTGAAAGACACTTTATTATTGCAGGACCATTGATCAACAATTCGCAAACAAGAATTACCCAAACATTCACCTTCTAATATTGTTTGCCCTTTTACAGCAATCAGCAGATCGTCCGCAAAAGCAACCACCAATGATTCCGAAGGATAACGCTCTTTCAGGAGGGAGTCATATTGAATAACAGAATCCAGGTCCACAAACATGACCCTTGGGGACAGCCCTGCGTTACTTTCCTGCTCATTTCTACACTGTGAGTTTTGATTGTGACCTCTCTTTTATTGAAATAATCAACTGTAAGTAAGTATAGATTCCGGGGACAATTAAATTTTTGCAATTGAACTAAAATTGCTGGCCACCAGGCAGCGTCGAAGTACCCTTCACATCTAGTGACTTTAACACCACCATTTCTTTATCATATAAGGCTTTTTCTGCAAAATTTTTTACTTTCATTAACGCATCCACTTTTTGGGGGAGTAAATCCATATTGATTGCTGCTAAGTCATTTGTCCTTACATAGTGCATATTCCGATTTATTAATAACTTTTCTAACACCTTTCCCCAAACTGACAACAAGCTAATTGGTCTGTACTTTTCAACCCCGGTGACATTTTCTTTACCTGGCCTAATAATAGAAATAATTATGGATCTCTTCCACAAATCCAGAAAATTACCCCTCACCAAGCACTCATTATAATCTGTAACTATAGACACAGGCAACTTGGTAAATTCTGATTAATTATAATCTGGTTGCACCCATCCTCCCCAGGAGTTTTCTTTGTATCAAATGATTCAATAACTGTTTTAATTTCTTTTCTAGAAAATGGTGTATCATTAAAACTTAAATTTGTGTTTCTTAAAGACTGCTCTCGAATAGATTTTTTTTTTGTTATTTTGTATAGGTGCACAACAGCTGAGATCCTTTGCCGGAACATACTTATCTAATAAAATATCCAAAGTTTCATTCAGTATATTAGTATAACTACGGTCTTGTTTTTGCAAATAAGTGAAAACAGTTTGTTTTTAATTTAGCAGCCGCTGATTTATATATGTAGTTCCATGGCTGCAATTTATCTGTTGCGTTACAAAAATTTTTCCACGACTCAATTTTAGACTTATTTATCAAATTTTTATTCAAAATATTCATTTTTATGCTATAGTACTGAGATTTACGTTGTTCTCTAAGATTCGGATCGTTTTTACATCTCTGATACTTTCTTCTTAATTTATTTACTGACTTTCTTAATGCAGTCAATTCATTGTTCCACCAGGCGACAGATTTGTATTTTCTATTACGTTTGTTCATTACTGCTTTAGATAATGTTTCATCACATACTTGTTTAATAACTTGCATGTATTCTTCCAAATAACTACTTAAATTGTTTGAAGCTATGATAATTTTTGCTAATAATTCATCAAGATGTTCAAAATCCTCAATATCCTCAAAATTAGTATATGTATTAGATTTTATTTGACAAACTGTTTTACATATTTAAATAAAGCAAAATGAAACTTCTCCCAGTCTGCTTCCTGTGTTCTATATTTATATTTGGAATCGCTAAAAGTATTCCAAACGACAGTTATTCCTATTACAAAAAATATCAAAAGTAATAAAATTATGATCAGAAGCACCCTCATAATCACTAACGTTCCAATTATCAACGTAAGGCAACATATTGTAGTTTACCATTGTAATATCAACATTACTTTCACCTTGAACAGTTTGAAAAGTGCGTTTGGAATTAAAAGTATTCAATGTAAAAAGACACTTAGTGATAACCATTACTCCAACAGTAATCCACGAGAATTTTAACAGAATCGAACCAACTGATCGATCTTGCATTAGAATCAGCACCTATTAAAAGTGGCGAATGTCCGGCAATGTTAATAAAATCCTCCATTTTCCTTAAATTATTTTCAATATCAATTATTCTGTCAAAATACATAGAGCCTACATAAAACTTCAAATTATTTTTTGTTTTTATTTCAAGAAAAAGACTATCTTCATCATAAATTTGTGAGAGTACCATGACGTCAATATTTTGGTTAAAAACTAAAACAGCTGTTCTTTTCCGATTATCTCCGCTAAATTGAACAGAAATATTTGATGGAAAACCAGCAACTTTATTGTTTAAGTTATATGGCTCTTGTATGAGGCAAATATCAATGTTTTTATAATTACAGAAATTGATAAGGTTTAGAGGTCGCTGCCCTAGATCGTTGCAACTTTATTTGTAAACAGTATAACCTATCATATAAACATACATTACTCTCCATAATCCATATTTTGTATCTCCCTCAGTAACATGAACTTATAGGTAGGGCAGTCTTTACTGAACGCTGGATGTAATATGTCTATCTTCTTACCAGTTTTAATACATTTTTTTCTGGTTGAACAGTTAATACAGTTAAGTGTAGTATTTGGATTAGTTATGCGGTTACACTGTAAACCAGGATGGTTACCGGAACAGAACGGACATACAGTTTCATTTTTACAATCTTTTGAGGCATGTTGAAATCTATTACATTTAAAACATCTCACTAATGAAATATAGTCATCAGCTCGACATAAATTCCATAACATTTTCAGACCAAAATCTTTTATTTTGTTTCTTAGCCTCGGATCTACCTCAATTGTTAGATTGGAAACATTAAAATTTTTCCTTTTAATTATGTAATTCGGAGTTATTGCTTCATCTGAACAGAAAACTTCAGAATTTTGCTCTTTTATAATGTTAATAGCATTGTCAAGTGTAATTTCAGAGGGAATATTATAGACAATCAATCTTGGCCGAAACTTTTTACGCGGTACTGCATTTAGGTTACCTTTACATTTCAAATTTATCTCATCACAAACCTTGTTAATATCATCTTTCTTATTGGTCTCAATTAAAACTCTTCCCTTAGAAATACTTTTAAGCTTTTTTATTCCAACTTTTATTTTACACGGATTAACATTTGCTTTGATAATATTTTTGGTTTCATCACTAGTAATTTCATTGTTGGGAGTAACTATAGCTTTAAAAATTGGAATTTTACTCACAGTTTCTTTTTCCTGATTCTCTTTCACCACCGATGAATATGTTGGCACATGTTGATGTACTTCACTTCTCTCTTGAGTTACAGACTTGAGCTATATTTTCTTTTAAGTTATTATATACTTTAGTTAAGTCACTAATTGCAACAAGAATATCTTTTTTCAAGTCATTTCTCAAATTTCCGCTAATTTTTGTAACATTTTTCAATAAATCTATATTCTATAGCATTAAAAAAACGCTATCGTAATCAGTCGCCATCTTGTTCTCTGTGTGTGTGTGTGTGTGTGTGTGTGTGTGTGTGTGTATGTTTTTCTGGCAATAGTACCCAGAGAGTTTATTAATGCAAGTTCCATACAATAGATATTACATGCATATCTAATACATATTATAATTATAAATATACATAAATCTAAAGTTTACAATAACAATAGAGGTTAATAGTTAAAATTATTATCAAGTTACTACCGTGATCAGTTAAGTTTTTGTTAGTTTTAAAACAATTTTATAATTGACTTATCATAGTTCATTTTTACTTATTCTTACTCCCTATAAGAGGAATATGTAATCGTGTCAAATTTTCGATAATCGAAGTTTTCACCGGAATATCCGTTTTGAGGGTCCCCTGCGTCCAAACAGTGGTTTTTAGCAAATGGTCTCGTTGTGTGTGTTGTGTCTGTGTGTGGTCTGTGGTGTGTGTCTGTGTGTGTGTGTGTGTGTGGTGTGGTGTATGTGAACAGCATAGCTCAAAAATGAAAAACCGTAGAAAGTTGAAACTTGATATTCCGTTTAGGTATCACCATGGAATCTGACAATACGTTATCTGTCAAATTCCTCAACCGGAAGTACCACTTTACTAGTTGATTGTTACTTTTTTTGTCGTTTTTTTCCTCAAAAGGCCCCGGATTTTCTTTCTTTAAACTTTAACTACATTCAACTACCTTCACGGAGCTACACCTGTATTTGAAACATTGCTCTGAGAAAAATTGATTTAAGGGCCCTTTGGGGGGGTGGTTAGTTACCCTCTAAAGTGCTATTCGGGTTATTACACAATTCGGTTCGGTCATTTTAAATAATGTAATATTTTAGAATTAAATATGTTGTTGAAATTCCGAGTTTGAGAAAAATCGGAAAACCGGAAGTGCTTTTGTTTTAATACTTTACTAAATATGATTTTTTCACTTTTTCGCGATTTTCTCAAAAATGGCCCGACGATTTTCTTGAAACTACACATATAAACTAAACATTCAAAGATCTACAACCTTTATATAAAACATTTCTCTGGGAAAATTCATTTAAGGGCACTTTTAGGAGAGGGGTAGGGTTGCAGCTTCCTCTAAAGTGGTATCATACTTGATTATACAACTCTTATCATCCAATGAAATTAATTAGAAATAAAATAGTTGGCCAAATTCCGGGTGTGAAAAAATCAGTAAACGGAAGTGCGCTTTACTGAATAGTTTTTCCAGTTTTCGACAAATTTCATTAAATTTGGTACACAAACTATAAATTTGTCAATTATAATTTTGATAACTGGAGTAAGAGAAAGTTGTGTGAGTGTTTCACACCAGATTTTTATGTTTCAAAAGGTAAAATATAGTTTAATAATATATTAATAAGATGAATTACAATTATTAAATTGAGAGGTATATTGCAGTTAGTCTGTAGTGCACCTAAAACATCACAGACTTTCCAGATTAATGTTTTGAAGAAATTTTTGAAAAAGTTTGACTTATCTTTCTGGATCAGTATGGATTTATTAAACTTTGCCCACATATAACCTTGAGTAACAAACTGCTTTAATAATGGCGCTCTTTGCTGGTCATGCAGTTTTTTTTTTTTTTCCGAGGGGGAAAACGCCTTATGCGCGCCAGGGCGCCACCCCTGGTGTGTGGGACCCACCCCCACTAAAAAACCCCTCGCCTCCCAACTGCGGGACCCCATCCGGAACCGCCGGGTTAGGCATAACCTCGGAAGGGGCCGCAACACGGCCCCTCCTACTTACTCAGAGGCCAGCGCGCTCCAAGTCCTTCTTTTTTGTTAAAAGCACATCCCTAATATATGCCGCGATCCATCCCCACTTCTCCCGGCTCTCCACCATACTGGTGACCGCCGATTCCGGGGACCAACCTCCCAACAAACCATCCAGGACCCAGCGACGGCGGGCCCATCTATCGCACACGAAAAACGTGTGGTGGGCATCGTCCTGGGCAGCATCGCCGTAGACACACGACGGGCTCCCCGCTATGCCCATCCTGAAGAGATAATGGGTAAAATACCCATGCCCCGACAGGAATTGGGTGATATAGTAGTTCACCTCGCCGTGTGGCCTGCCCGTCCACTCCTCGATATTACCAATGAGCCGCGCCGTCCATCGTCCACGCGTCTCACTTTCCCAGCGGCGCTGCCAACCCGCGGCAATAGATGCCCGGGCAGCAACCCTTGCCTCAAACGGGTCCGTGACCAGCCGCGAGTCGTACACCCGCTTCCGCTCCTTGGCCAACAGATCGATAGGCGGCATACCCGCAATCACCAGGACTGCCGCCCCCGAAACTGTGCGGTAGGAGCTAGCCACCCTTAGGGCCCCGCGCCTCTGCACTGCAGTGAGCGGCTTCCTATATTTTTCCTTACGAAGGGCGTCGGCCCAGACCTCGCACCCGTATAACAGAACCGAGGACGCGACCGACATCAGCAGCCTGCGTTTACTGGTCATGGGTCCCCCCACATTCGCCACTAGTCGACTCAGGGTGGTGGTAATCCCCGCAGCCTTCTCCGTTGCTTCTCGAACCTGCTTCCAGAAGGACAACTTATTGTCCAAGTGGACACCAAGGTACTTAACGTGTTTCCCGCTGGTGACCACCTCATTCCCCACACGGAAAGGAACCTCGAGGGGAATGTGGCGTCTTGAGAGTACGAGGATTTCGGTTTTCTCCTCAGCGATGCGCAACGCCCGGGCGCTCATCCAGGAGGACACTCTACGCATAACCTGGTTTAGGCGCACCTGACCCTCTTCCACATCCCGAGCCACGATAACGGCAGCCGTATCGTCCGCATAGCCGACCAGAAAAGTTCCGTCGGGCATAGGGGCACGTAACAGGCCGTCGTACACCACGTTCCATATATTTGGGCCCAGGATTGACCCCTGGGCGGCACCAGCCGTTATATCCCACCATAGAGGGCCCTCTACCGCGTCATACCTGAGCCTCCTCTCGCTCAGGTAACTCCGTAGCACCCTTAGGAGGTACTCCGGCAAGCGAAAGGTCACACGCAATTCGTATAGTACGTCCACCCATCTAACCGAGTTAAACGCATTCCTGACGTCTAAGAGCACCAGCAAAACCACCTTCCTAGAATAGTGACTGCCCGTCTGTGCCGCTTGAAAGGCCTCCACAACACAAGAAATGGCACCAACAGTGGATCTGCCTTCTCGAAAACCGTGTTGCCTATCGGACAGATCGCCAGCCGCACGTATCGCCTCCGTGATCCTCGGTTTAAGTAGACGTTCGTAAAGTTTACCTGCCGTGTTTAGCAGGCAAAGAGGCCTATAGGACGAGGGAGAAGTCGCGTCCCTCTTCTTCTTGTTCGTCAACACCAGCTTCTGCACCTTCCAGCATTTAGGGAAAGTTCCTTCTTGTAGACAACAGTTGAACATTTCTAGAAGAAGCTGAGGGCACGCGGAAGCCACAACCTTCAGCACTTCCACCGGAACCCCATCCAGCCCAGGCACCCTACAATTCCTGAGGGAACTTACAGCCTCTGTCAACTCCATATCCGTGAACAGCGGAACCTCCGGCCACGGCCCAACCGGGCAGACATCCGCCACCAGCGCATGAGTCGGGAACAACTCCCCCACCACCCGCGACACCTGGGAAGCACCCATGATTGGAGTCGGCGAGAGGGAGCCGAGCTTACGTAGCACGATTTTATACCCTAAGCCCCATGGGTCCACGTCCACATCCCGCATCAACTCTTCCCACTTACGTCGCTTACTAACCAGTATAGCGCACTTGAGGCGCTTCCTAGCAAGGCGATACAACTCCTGATAGGCAGCCAAGTCAGACCCAGCCCTTCTTCCCATTCGGGTCGCCGCGCGTCTGCACCGCAAGCAGTCTCTCCTAAGCTCGGCAATCTCGTCGTTCCACCAATAGACTTCCCGGCGTTTATATCCACCCTTTCTTTTCCGCGGCATGGACATGTCACAGGCTTGTCTAATTAGTGACATTGTGGTTTTGACCAGCTTACCCGCGGAGGCGCTTTCACTTGTCACACCACTTCTGCCCAACTCCACAACCGAGACAAGAACCTCTGTATCCATTTTTTTAACATTCCAACCCTGGAAACTTGTGATGGGCCTGATGACCGGCGTTCCAGAACGGAGATCGAAAGCAATATATTGGTGGTCGCTTGCCGTATAAGCCTCAAGTACCCTCCAATCGATAATCCTGTGGGATGCTACATCCGAGACAAATGTGACATCCGGAATTGTCTGCGCATATCCGGGTCGTCGAAAAGTAGTTACGGCGCCAGAATTAGTCACCGCCAGTCCACTTCTAGCAGACATGTCCAACAGATACCGGCCCCTGGAGTCCGTAGACGTAGCACCCCACTCGTGGGCCTTAGCGTTGAAATCACCGGCCACTATGTGAATACCTCGCCTCCCCCGTAGGAAGTCTTCTAGTTCATCGATAGCTGCCCGAAAAGCGGAGATAGGGGCATTCGGGGTGTAGTAGCAGCTCACATAGGTAACGCCGTCACATCTGACCCAAACAAAACCCCGCCGGCTACCATGACTTTCAATAGTGATGTTGTTACCAGGCAACCAGACCGCGGCAGTGCCCAAAAGATCTGTGTACCAATTCGGTATTGACCTGTCTTGGTACTGCTCACTTAGCATCAGCACATCCGTCCCCAATTCAAGTCTTAACTGGTCAAGCAGAGAGTCTGCCATCCTGCTTCTGTGCATGTTCCCCTGCAAAACCTTCATTCCCGCATACCTCCCCTCGCTTCCTCGAGCGCCTTCCTGAATACCCGACAGCCGCCACTGCCAGGGACATGGCCGATACTCCCGTCTTGAGGGTTACACAGGAAACACTTAGGTTCTGCCCTGCACTCGTTTTTCCTATGGCCAATCTCCCCACACCGAAAGCACACCCCTTGCTGTTTTCTATCTGGGCCACGACAGGCCGATTGCCTGTGCCCAAAACCAAAACAGGAGAAACAGCGGGTAACCACCACTCTTCTCTTAACTTTACAGTAGACGAGCCCGACGTTAATCCTGCCCGCGTTCAGCAGCGTGAGTGCACCTCTCGTGTTCACCTCAACAATAGCCGTCCGCTGCTCCATGGAGTTTGCCCTAGTTAGGAACACTTTAGGCTCCCCGGCCACTTCTTTTAAGGTCCTCTTAATTGCCTCCACTATCTCCTGCTCCGTTGTGAGGCTGTCCAGCTCTCTGAATTCAAGGGTCGTCATTGGTTCGAGGCAATCTACCGTGGCCGCATTCTGTAAGATGTCCCTCAGAGCGTCACGAAACTCGGCCTTATTAGCTGTCTTCTTCCCCAACTCTAGAAGAATAGCCCCCGTCCGCGTGCGACGTACAGCCGTGATTTCAGCGCGCACCTCTTCCGGCTTGACCTTTTGACGGATTTCCCCAAGTACCTCCGCGTATGTCCTGCCCTCACCCGGTTTAATGAGTAGCGCCTCCGGTCTGACTTTAGGCTTTTTCCTCTTTTTCTTCTTTCTGAGAGGCCTGTCGCCCGCCGCAGCTCCTGGCTCCTGCTCTCGCCCACCCCGCTCCAGGGGCCGCTCAACCGTCCGCACGTTAGGACGATCCGGTGTAGGATTGACCACTTCCGGGCCAGCCGTCGCCAACCTCCGAGCTTTCGCCCGCTCTCTTTTCCCCCCCACCTCGATCCATGGTGCTTGTTGAAGCTCTGGGAACAGTGGCGGAGGTCCCGCCATCGACGCACCAGGGTCCACAGGGCTCGGCACCCGTGCCTCAGCAACAACTTCCGCACTCTTACTCCTCAACCGAGCAAAGTAAGTAGATAGCATTGAGGTTTCCTCTACAATTCCGGGACGAGACGCCGGGGTACTTACCGCGTCTTCCGTGCCTCGAGGTGGCAAAGTGCAACTAGCACGCCTTAGTGCCTCCAGCTGTTCTAAGATATCCTCAAGCTGCGTGAGTCCCTTCTTTACCTCCAAAGAGGTGTTCTTCTGGCGCTGCGTCACCGTTTTCATACGTACAAGAAGCAGCTTACATTTACGCCATGCTCCTTCCTCTTCCTTGGATTCCCCCCCCCCTTCCCCAAAGGTCGATTTTGTATACCATCCATAAATTTGATAGGGTATTTGCCCCCGATTCAGCCGCAGGGTCACGTTCTCGGACCACAGCCGAGGCAACAGCCAGCATTCCGCCTCCCGTTATCCCTGCGGTCCATAGGGAAGCCACTCCCCTTCCAACCGTCCTTTCCCCCTTTTGAATTGAATGCCGACCAGCACACAATCGCCAGGGGTTCCGTAGGCCTTCCAGGGAGAACCGCCCTGCACAAACTCCTGGCCAGCTGTACTGGCCGAGGTTTTTCCCCTAGTTAGGGTTGTGCCAATACCCTAACCGCAGTTCGCCGGGTTCCGAACCGCAGCAAAGTGATGTGTTGGATCCGGAAACCCGCAGGAGACCTTCACCTCAAGCACCAGCTACGGTCGTTGCCCGGCCCCTGTCTCACCTATGCGGAGAGAAAACATAGGCGCCCCGCTGCCAGGTGCGGCCGGAGAGACCACTTGTGCACCCACCGGTGCACGGCAACAACCAACCTCTAGGGACGGAAACCCTAGAGTGAGTACTGTGACTGCCTTCGTCTGTATTGTTGTGTATGACTGTTTAACGTGTGTGCGTGTGCGGAGTGTGAGGAGTACTGTTCTGGTGTGTGTGCGCGGTGTCCTGAGCTCGGGTACCGTGGGGGCGCCAGTCCCCAGGCAGCTGCGCGCAACAGCTACCCCCTGCGGGGGCTGGTCATGCAGTTAAGTTATTAGCTTTATAGGAAATTATCCTCTACTTATAGCCATCGATTGTGTGTGTGTGTGTGTTTTACATAATATTTCCAAAAGTCCGAGTATGAATCAGTTTACCAGAAGTGAGATTTTTTGTATTAATCAATAATATTCCATATTTTCAGTTCTTTTTAAATCCCCTCCCCCAAGATTTGTTGAATGTGAGTCCCACTAGCCGGCATAGGACCGAAAATACGAAAATTTGTCAAGATTGCAATATTTCCTCTCAAGTTGAAGTAGTAATGTAAAGTAAAAAAAAAAAAAAAAATTATAGTCCTAGTTCCTAGTACAAATATAATATTAAATTCAGTGGAACAAATTTAGTAATAATTCCAGTGTGAGTGTTTCACACAGATTATTGAATCTTGAAGAATTGACCGATGATAGCTTCTCATAGCTTTGACATAATAACGATAAAATTAAGAATTTAATTGCTTGTTGATGATTAAGGTAGGGAATGTTGATGTTAGTTCAAAAATTCAGTAAAAAAAAACAGCTGTCTTTTCTTTTAAATAAATTCATTTTGGAAAAATACGTTTCGGGCATCAGTTTTTGTAATATTTATTACAACATTAATCCTTCCTCGAATACACACAATATTATACCAACCACTCTTTGTAATATGCTATTTTATAATATTGTTGGTTTTATAAAAAAATCTGATGTGAAACACTCACATGACTTTCTCTTACTCCAATTTATTTAGTTATATAGTCTCTAGATTTTCGAACTCTAGTATATAATGCTTCTTCTATTTATAATTTATTTGTTTAATTGACTAATAGTTAGTTCGACTCCGTTTTTAAAATTGTTGCAAGAAACTAGATTTTGACTGCATTAGCTCATACCTGCAATACCATCTTCATAATAAAGTAATGCCTATTTTTTCAGGCGGCTTAACATCGAACTACCAAAGTAGGTGTCGTGGACGACACCATCTTTATAGTACTCTTTCAATAATTTGTGGACTGCGCCACCTACATAAAATTAAGGAAAATATAATGAATAGCTAAAAACTAGCTCTAATCAACGTTTTTCAACTGAATATTATGAATTCATTAGAGAAACTTTTGTGGGTGTTTAACACCAATTTTTTTTTTTAGT
Source organism: Triatoma infestans (assembly GCA_011037195.1). NCBI lineage: Eukaryota > Metazoa > Arthropoda > Insecta > Hemiptera > Reduviidae > Triatoma > Triatoma infestans. The sequence continues at coordinate 580,180 of JAAEAF010000343.1, forward strand.
ATAAACGGGTTAATACAAAATGGCAGATATTATGTTAGAAATATTAAATATTATGTTAGAAATAACTCGATTTTGTTTGCATTTTTTTATAACAATGTTTTATTGCATAATTTCACAATTTATAAAATACTTAAGAAGTGAAAATTAGTAAAAAAATTCTAAACTAGTTTTTTCATAGATATAATTAACCAATCACAGTGTAGAACAGAAGGTGTGAAATGTGAGTGTATGTTAGGCCAATCAGAAATTTACAATTACCATGTTGACTACGCCCACATTTGACACCTTTACTTCTATACTGTGATTGGTTAATTATTTGAAACTGATTATTTCCTTGAAAAAACTAGTTTAGAATTTTTTTATTAATTTAAGGTATTTTATAAATGGTCAAATGCTGCCAATAAAATTTTTTTATAAAAAAAATGCAAAAAAATCAAGTTATTTCTAACATAATTTTTACTGTTTTATATAATTAATGTGAGCTATGAGGAAAAACTCAGAATGTTCATTCTATTGTTGAAAAAGAGGCAAAAGAGAATTAGGCAGAAATGCAAGATGCAGTATAAGTCAGCCATTTTGTATTTGGCTGTTTATACTACAAAACAACAAAATAAAATTCATGTTAAACACCCACAAAAATTTCTCTAATGAACTCATAATATTCAGTTAAAAACGGTGGTTAGATCTGGCGTTTTTAGCTATTCATTACATTGTCCTTAATTTTATGTATGTGGCGCAGGGCCACAAAGAATTGAAAGTATACTAGAAGAAGAAAAAGTTTTTATTTATATAAAGCTCTACAAAACAAAAATTACAAAATTTAATTAAAGAAACCAAAATTTATAATTAACCTTAGGAACAAATTAGGTCAAATAAAGTTATCTCTCATTAGATACATAATGTCAATTTTTGTACAATTATATGTATTTAAAACTGCCTGTAAAGACTATGTACTTGGCCAACGGCCGTCAGTAGAGTTTATTATTGGCACTCTAACAAACTAAAATAAACGAACAAATTTTTAATACAAAACTTTGCATTTAAAAGCAAACAGTTTAAATTGAATTAGTTTAATAATACAAGACGCTGAGCATAAGCTGATTTATAATAGTTAAATAAAATATTCCAATCTTTCATATTTAAATAAGCAAAAACACAATACGTTTTCATTGAAATCAGTTGTATAATTAATCGAATTTAAATCTTAAGACTGAGTTTATTTTGGAAGGTAATTTTATTTTGTTTTATCCAATTTAATTTTGGCAAAGGAGGAAGAGTAGAAAGAGTACACGCTTTAATATTATTGGCCTCAATAACAAAGGAAGAAATTAGTGCATGTGATCAGAGAACACTTGAATAATTACTGTAAAGTTATTAATTAAATTAAAAGATTCCAGACTGATACAAGTGTTGTCTGTCACCAAATTTCCCACTTTACTAATATATGTAAAGTCAATTTTTGAATCATTCTTCATTCTGCCAATAAGCACTTCAAAGCCAAATCAAGACAAAGATCTAACAGTTTGTTGCCGTTTCATTAACACATTTGTCTCTGGAGTTGATGTTAACTGACTCTGTATTACAATTAAGATTTAAATATTTACTTGATAATGTTTGATAAGTCCCCACTCTGCCATTAAAATCTCCCATCAGACAGAAATTAATATTGTAATTTTCAAATTGACAAATACTATTAAATTCTCCAAGCCAGTTATTGCAATTTATGGAAACCAGGAAAATATAAACCGTATGTTTTCATAATTTGTTAAATCTTCCTTTAATGTTGTATGCCAGAACATCCGCAACACTAGTTCATTATTCATTGCTAAATATGTCGTTCAGTTTATTTATCTTTTTCCTTATCAATGCTTCCTGATATATCACCCGACGAATGTGACATGAATTTAAATTGTTCAAGTTTTGAATTCGTAGAGAGAGAAAACACTTTGCCGTATTGAACAAAAGTGTGGCTGCACAACTTTATTGCGCTGCTATGCACACAGCATGCCGATCAGTCCGTAGATATATAGTTTGACAGGTGATTGGAAAGTCTTGAATCATTAGCCCAAATTGTAGCTAGTGTCTTGAATAAACATGCAAACATAATACGTATAATCAATCCAATCACTCTTCCCACCAAAGAGGAAACCGTCATGCAACCATCAACAAGATAACTGTAATAAAGTCGTCTATCAATGATACAAATGAGAATTTAAAATCCCTAGGGAGTCCAACATAATCGACTCCGCCAAAATCGTCAGGTGTTGACGGTCTATCCCGACCTCGTCAAAAAATTGACCTGTCAACCTCGGTATAGTGCCTCGGGATCCAAACCACAGACCACGGACACGGAATTCTCTCTCACCATACCCATCGCGAAACCTTTCTTTAAAGTAAGCTATACATTTACTGTATATGCTCTGCTTCTCTTTATCAATTTTCTCGGCCTGGTCATCACTGTTATTCTCAAACCGAATAGTGGGATCTATAATCCAGGCAAGCTTCTTATTCGGATGGAAGGCAACGATGTCGGCATACCTGGTGGAACCATCATCGTCAACCGCGTATACCTCCTCAAGGCACGTGCAGCCCTTCTCAGCCATAAGCTACATGACCCTATGCTTGGCGTTATGGTGGCGGCGCGTCACAAGGAGCATATTGTCCGGGCAGCTACCTAACACATGGGAAGGTGTTTCGTTCTCTCTGCCGCATTTACGGCAGAGGGCCCAATATCTCCTACGGTTTGACCACCAACTCCGGGAACACCACGCAACGGAGCATAGTTAACATTCAGCTTAAGGGCGTTGGTCCACTCGGATTCTGAGAGAAGCGTCTTGCTGAAAAAGAACTGGTTACTTTTCGGGTTATCGCGGAAGTGACGAACCCCGATGCCCTGCCATCTACAGTTCGCCCATTTCTCAAAGGCGTCATCCCGTAAACTTTGCCTAACTTTCCTAATACTGGGCATATCGTGTTGATCATTTATGTCCACACTCAGACGCTTGGCACATTCAACGGCCTCCGCGTTATAATCGAAGCAGGCCTGGAAAATAGAGTCGGGCACTGTCGCTAATTTCTGCGCGATAGACCAATGCTGCAGTGGGGCTTCCCACTGACAGCGCAGCAGCCCGAGTCCTCGGTGACGGCGTGGGGCATACAACATTTCCGTGGAGGTATTCGCCGGCAACCCCAGCATAGCTTTTACACTTCTTCGGATAATTATATCCGTTCCTTCTAGCAGGTCCGTCCCAAGTTTAATCAGGGGGACAGTTTGCAATGGGTACGTCATAGTCGGGAATATGTACTGGTTTATGATGTTCAGCTTTTGATCCGGTTTCAGGAGGCTCGAGACGGTCAGTTTCTCAAGATTTTTATGGAGTTTACTTACAGCGGTCTTATCAAACTCCAATTCACCCGAGAAGGTACAGCCTAGGTACTTAATCGTCTCACCCTTCTCGATGGATGATATCTCTTCTCCATTCTCGAGAGACACAACTCTTTTAACTAGTTCACCATTTTCAATTACTATAGCTGAACTCTTCCTAGGATTTATACTCAGCCCAATCTGTAATAGCAGCCTCTGAACGGCATTTGTAATCCTCTCAGCCGCCTTAACACCGTTCGCTGTTACAGCTAAGTCATCAGCAAAACCAGTCACAATAACGCCATCACAGTTATCATAAAGCTTATAGCCAAACTGGTCAGCGAAGCGTGGTTCACATAGATCCTTGTACAGATGGTCAATAGATAGATTAAATAATGTTGCTGACAATGGACCACCCTGCGGTACACCCCGCGATACACGAATCGGATTGGTTTTCTTGGTACCGGACATAATATTAATAGAGTTATTACAAAGGAGTGATGTCACACTACGCTTTAGGTCCGACGAGACGCCCCTAGCCTCCAGGGTTCTTGTTATGTGGTCGTGTCCAATGCTGTCAAAGGCACTCGTCACGTCCAAAAACACACTAGCGCTGTGTTTCTTCTTGCCCATGGCATCCTTCATGATAGAATCAATTATCTTTGCATTTACGTGACAACCAGGCACACCCCTAACAAAGCCACGCTGGCAGGGATGGAAGGAAGTCTGACGCCTTAGTTCCATATCCAGCACTTTCTCTATAATGCGACGGATAATCGAATGTATAGTAATGGGCCTCCAAGACGACATTTCATTGGCTTCACCCTTACCCTTATGGATCAGGATGGTGCGACCTATGCGTAGAGGCTCGGGAATATACGAACTTCTCAATATTACTTCAATCACTGTCTTCAAGACTTAAGCCAGATGCAGATCCTTAACTGTGCGCATTAACACACCGTCAGGTCCAGGTGATGTATCCAACGGCGTGGACTTCATTGCCTTCAAAACTGACTTTACGTCTACAGATACCACATCGGGATTGGTTGGCGAAGCTTCATATGACATTCGAATATTGGGATTATCCCGCTCGAAAAGTGTTCTATAATGATCTTCTATCAATTCGATATTTATAGGACAGTGTCCAGGTTTCTCGGCATTCATAATTTCTTGCACTACCTTCTTTCGTCTGTTATAGTAATTATACTGTGCAAGCTCATACTCATAGAGTTCCCTCTTTCGTTCCAGAGCCGATTTCCTATTTCTCTGAGGGTTAGATACTTCACTCTCGCCTTTCTTTCTCATAGCAGTCCCACCTTTCTTACGTAACCTATAATATCGGACTGCCGGATGCTGGGGCCCAGGAAGTAAACTATTCGCCTCTCTCAGAAATTTGAGGAACTCAGATATTGCACTATCGAATGCAGATTCGTCAAAACTGCCACCTCTCAGACCCTCTAACATTTCTTGGAACCTTAGAGCCCACCTACTAACATCTCCTTCTAAGTTGCTATTATCGGCAGTAGCGATGTTAACCTTACCCTGCGGATTTAATTCGTTAACTATATTTTGTTAGCCTGTGACGGATGCCTTTTAGCGACGTGTACGGCAAGGCCTCTCTTATTCTTGAACGACAACTTGCAAATGTTGCATACTACTCTTGATGAAGCATTCTCAACTTGTGGCTGCACACTACTGGGGATCTGGTCAGTATCTGACATTGAACGCAAGATACTGACTTCAGAGTTTCTTTCAGCTGGGGCTTCACTGTTTCTGTTCACTGTTGTACAGTCAGCAACAGGAGATCGTGGAAACACATCAGACACAGAAACAGTTTTACCCATGACGGTGCCATCTGGATCGATCCACTCCACCGTTACATGCCTCAGCTCCTCGCTAGAAGATGTGTTGCCCACTGACATGATAGAAGCAATCACTGCTTCCTGCAGAGGTCCCTGTGTTCTCAACACCCATACTGGTTGACCTATCTTAAAACGCTTCCTTTCTCTCTCAAGGCTTTCCTCCATTAGTAAAAAACGGCAAAAAATTTAAAAAAGCAAACTGGAATAATCAGATAACATTAAACAAATACAGTTCAATATAAAAATAAATAAAATTTATCAAGATATCTAAAACTATAAATCAACAAATAAAAAATAACAAAAATTCATGTATTCCAACAGTCAATCAATAAATTTAATTAAATTAAATTAAGCGCAACAAAATGCTTAGAATCTAGTATTCGATTCCAGTCAGATAAATTAGTGGGGCTTCGGCACACGGCCTCTGCCCTCGCCCTTAAAAGGGCGGTTGGCCTCTGTCGCTTCAGACAGATAAATAGTCTCCTTTTAGCCCAGTGCAGGAACAGCAGATTATACTTCACCCACACTAGTTACCGGCCCCGGCGGCGCGGACGCAGGAGAACCACTCAAAAATAATAATAATCACTTTCCGCTGATCCCTGTATTCACACTGTATCACAGAGCAACAACTAACGCAATTCAAAATATAATCGCGATATAATCACATAAAAGGGCGTATCATTTAACGAGTTGCACGGTTCCGATTTATTTTTCTTTGAGTTACGGCCCTTTTTCCACTTTATTTTTTTTTTTTTTTTTTTTTTTTTTTTAATCAGCCAGACACCTTCAGTTGCGGAATTGGATAAAAGACTTAGCAAGGCCGACGCTCAGACTTATTAATAACATTGAGCCCCCCCCGTTCCAACTCAACCTTTATAATTATTGTCATGTTTAAGTACTGCATATTTTCCCGATTACGTGCCTTCAGACAGTTTAGGGTAGCAGCAATTTGTCTGGGTGCAGCACATCTCTTGGAAAATCCTCTGCTAATTTTATTTGGGTACGCCTTTAATTGGGGACTATTTTTTAGTACAAGTAACTTTGTATGCATTTGTATAAAACCTATCAAGATCGGGCGAGTTTTGTTAACATCTCGTACACCTAATCTTTAGATGAAGTCAAAATGTGAACTATTTAAATTTAAGTTTAATTTTTCATTTAATGTGGAACAGATAAAATCTTCCAGGTCCCACTAGTTACTAAATTCATTTATTATACCAAATAGTATTAAATTTCGTTTACGAAATTCTTTTTCTAAAAAATTAAATTTAGTTGATAAATTCTCTAATCTGGTGTTAATATCATGGATACCCTCTTTTATAGACGCAGTTAAATTACGCTGTTCCTCCACGTCACTTTTCATCTCTTTTTTAAATTGAATTCGAAAGTCCATAATTTGTCAAGTATCCATTTTGCGATAGAATCAGCGCAAGCGAGGAGAAAAAAACAAATTTTATGCAAAAAATGATTTTGTTCAATTAACTATCTATTTGTAGCTTCAATTAATATTATTAATTTTGAATTTTTTATTGCATGGATACGATTAGAGTAGATAATAATTACATACGTATTCAGCAGCTAGACCAGTTAGAGAATTGTAGTGGGTATATAGATAAGTAAGAGCATGATGATGTCCCACTATTATACCATTGACAGTTGAAGTTATTCCAAAGTTCAACACAATAATATATAATCCCCACCAATTCAATAAAGTTTCATCTATTTTCAAATAAGAAAAATTATTAATGACCTTGAACTAAACTTTGTCTTTTTCCCTAATATCTTTGATCAAAAAATTAAATTAACCGCACCACTCTGTAAAGTGAGCAAAAATAAAATTACTGATATGAAATTCACATAAAAAGTTAATCACGAACCACTACAAAAATTAAATAAATAAGGAGCACAAATAAACATGTGTTAACTGATCCACTCCAAACATAAACTCTGAAAGAATACAATAAAGATGGAAATCTACACAAGAGCTAGCTATTTAATCAAAATCTAGTTCATCCTAATCAAAACACTCACACAACTTTCTCTTACTGCGAAATGGCAAACTTTCTTCACACTTACAATTCTTATTAGTGTTTAAAACAGTCGGCATTTTGATGGAGATAATCACAAAAAGCTGAAAAGTCTGTTGCACTTGCACTCAACCGATTTTCGTCAAACTGGGAATTTTGGCAACTTATATAATTCTAATTAATATTATTAGTTGATAGAATTGTGTTATAACTGAAATAGTACTTTAGAGGAAGCCTCAACCCCCGTCTCCAAAACCTGTCATATATGAATTTTGCCGGAAAAATGTTTCAAATAAAAGTTGTAGCTCTTTGTGTGTGTAGTTAAGTTAAAATAAATCGTTGGAGCCATTTTCGTGAAAATTGCAAAAAGCTGAAATATCCATTCAGTCAAGTGTTACTTCCGGTTGACCAATTTTGATCAAAACCTTAATGCCAGGTTCCATGTTAGCCACTTAAAAAATATATATCAAGGTTCTGCGATTTTTTTCTTTTTGAATTTTGCTGATCAACCAGAACATAGAGGCCAATTTCTAAAAAACAATTTTTCTGACTTAGGGGACTCAAGACGTGTATTTCAGGTGAAAACTCGATATATCGAAAATGTGACACGATCGCAACTTCCTTTTACTAGCAGCAGTAAGAGAAAGTACAAATTGATTAAAAATAAAATGAAATTGTACATGTAAAAATACATACCTTGCAACCTTCACACGATGTGACACCATAATGGTACCCGGATGCCTTATCACCGCAGACTTTGCAAGGTACGAAAGACTTGGTGGGAGTGGTACTGTTGGAATCGGCTGCGGCAAACTGTTGATCTGCAAAAATAAAAAAATTAATAAATTTTTATTGTATTGTTACGTGTCACTAGAGCCTCATTCTAATTAGCCAACCAATAAAAATACTCCAGTTGAACGCTACAACTTCGTTATTACATAAGTTAGAATCAGATCATACCTAGGGTACACCACAAAACAATATTAACGCATATCAAGCACAATTGAACACTCAAGTTAACTCTCCCTAACAGTATTTTTTATTATATTAAATTATTCCAAACTAGCTGTGTGCTACATCATCCCCTTCTTCGCTTTGTTCTCCCGAATAGATTCAGGGTCCGGGCGACCCTTGCCAACTGCTATCCTTATAATTATCGTTTTTTTTTTTACTTTTTCTTGTTCGCATCAACCATGTACAGTTTACTTTTCTTACTCTTGCATCTACCAACCTTGTACATTTCTGGATTCCATTTCTCTTGAACTCATGGAGCTCAGTCAACTTCACTGAGATTTTCCACTTCGCAATGGTTATTCTTTAGTGACTCTTGTTTTCCAGTTACTTTTAGTTTCAACGTTTCTTCTTTTTTAAATTCTTTATCTTCTTCCTCTTGGTCTTCATCTTCACCTCCCCATTTCTTATGACATTATTCACTACTTTATCGTTTCTTCTTCTTCAGATTCTTTATCGTCTTCCTCTTCGACTTCGCCTTACCAGTTCCTTCATCATCTTCATTATTATGCCTTCTTCACTGTCTTGTGCCATTTCTTTCAATTTATCTTTTAACGATTCTTCACCCATGTATTTTAAATTTTTGTTAAAGAATCACCTCCTTCGGAATCTTGTATTTTTTCTCCTTTCATTCACTGCATCCATAACAATAGGAAATTGTTGGTACTTACATCCTTCTCTTTTATTGTCAACACATGTTTATCTATCATTCATCAAATCTTTCATTTGACTTGTACTTTTCCAACTTAGGTTAGTATTTTTCCGTCTTTAGTATTTTATCTTTTCTATTTATAATTCCAAATAGTGCATATGGTTCTCGAATTTCTTATCTACTTCTGCGAAAAACTCTAGAAGTAATTTCACAACTTCTTCGTGGTCATGTGAAATCGCCTTTAATCAAATTAATTAATGTATAAAAATACAGTCTCGGTTTAGATTCTATTATTCACTGAATCTGTCCGCAGATTCTACCTATCCCACTGTTTCGTGTTACAAGATCCCTAACTCATCTAGACTAATATTAATTAGCCAACTAATAAAAATCTCCAGTTGATTCCACTAATTACGTAATCTAACTTAGCTTTCAACTACTCACATCATAACAAAACAATAACCATTGCTTTTTTATATATATATTAAATTATACCAAACTAAGCATGTGTAATTTTTACCCATCTGCTTAATATAAATTATTTTTGGCCAGCTTCCCACAATATTAAAAAATAGTTATTTATTTGACAAGTGAGTAAAGTGGCACTTTTACAAACTCAAAGGTTAGGCTTGTTTCCACACGAGCATAAGCAAGTGAGCGAGAGTTATAAATGCACTTTACTCGGCGTTAAATAATTTTTTTTCCATTCTGGTGTGTGAAACACTCACACCACTTTCTCTTACTGCCAGTTTACACAGTAATTAATGACAAATTTTCTTCAAACTTCCAATTCTCTTGTTATATGAGTGTAGCTGTCTTCAATTTTCTAATCTAGGGGTGAATCTGAACTTAATAAAATGGCTTTTTTGAAGAAAGCGTAACCCTAACCTCTCCCAAAATCCCCTCTTAAACAAATTTTTCTGTAAAATTGTTTCAAATCAAACTCTATACATATAGTTGGTGCATCAAGTTTAAAGAAAATCGCAAAACACTGAAAAAAATCCTTTCACTGAAGTAGTACTTCCGGGTGAGGAATTTTAACAGATAACTTAGTGCTGGATCCCATGGTGATACCCAAACGGGATATCAAGTTTGAACTTGCCCTACGATTTTCGTTTTTTGAGCTATGCTGTTTACACACACAAAAACTTTTTCTAAAAACTACTTTTTAAGACTCAGGGGACATCAGAACGTGTATTTCTGGTAAAAACGCGATATCGAAAATTTCGAAAACTGGCACCAAAATCTTACTAGGAGTAAGAGAAAGTAAAAAAAAAAAAATCTACTTTTTATTTTATATGACTTTCGTTAACCTCCTGTTTTTTATATTCAATTAATTTTATTAGTCATATTGAGATGGTTATTAGCTGATCGAAGTGAAAAAACAGTCATTTATTAAGGAATGTGTAAGGTAAGTTTGTCCGAATGATTAAGGGTGTGTAGTGGAAGAACGAAATGGAAAAATAATAGTTTTAGAAAATAGTTTTGGAAAATTAGATAGTTCAAATAGTGTATTTAGTGTTGGGTATAGAGCCATATACTACAAACTAGGTCATTGCTATTAGGAAAACAAAGGCATAAAAACCCGTTAGGCCAACTCTTTTGTTAAAGAAAATCCCCCGCTGAAGAGAGCATCCTTCAAGAGATTTGTTGTAGACACCAGGAGAACACATCAGAACTGTACCAGTTTTAAATTATAACATAAGAGTTATTCCAGTTATTATACTTATAAGCTTATTATTGTGATAATTTAAAGTAACTTAATTTCTCTTAGAGAATATATCTATTTTAAAAACAGGGGTACTCTCTTGTATATTACTAATACTTCTATCTCAAACATACATACAAGCCCTTTTACAAAACTGCTCGTCTACTACAAACATACAACAACACACCAAACACATTTCAGGCGTCTGTTAGGATGCGCTTTTAGAGACCTTGTTATTTTTCGCGTCCTATACGATATTATGTTTCGAAATATATCTTGTGCTTGTTACATGATTGACATTTGCAAACACCTGCTGTACGGAGCTAATCAATTATAAGAGAGTGACTTAATAATAAGAATTCTTCCTGATTACGATTATTAGTCAGTCACTTGTTTTCCATCAACTCCTTTCTAGCTCTGCAAAAATCTACTGTATCATGCAATTCATTAAAATACTGTGAGATACTAGAATACTAGTTCATTAAAAAAAAAAATATTATCTATATTTTCATGATGTATTAAATTAGAAATGTCAGTACGTATAAACTAACTACTGCCATTTTCCAACATTGTGTACTCACTATTAAAACTACAAAAAAATAATTCCCTTGATATTCAAGTCCCAGATCTCCACAAAAAATGTGTCTTAAGTGAAAGAACAAAATATCTCAAAAAAGAAAAATCGCTGGGAGCTCAAACTTGATATTCACGTCGTGTTTGAAATGAAGGTTTCGGTCAAAATTCGTCAACCGAAAGTGTGACTTTACTGAATAGTTAATATATTTTTTCGTGATTTTCTCAGTATTATTTGCAAACCTTTTCCAGGAAGCTAAAGGAGCTTCTGCTAAAGTGCCGCTTCAATGCAATTTAGTATCTCCTTCTATAATATTACTGTACTGTCTATCTTCTACTTAACTAAGGGATTCTTTAGAGTCAGTCTGGATTCAGGCACTTCTTTCATACTGTAAGAATGGAAGTATCCAGGGAACACCTTATACATGGAGTTGAAACAGCCATCCTTAAAGATCTCGCCCTAGCTCTTCGGAATTCATGGTACAACAAATGAATATAAACGATGAAATGATTCTGCAATCCCTGCCGATGGAGATGCTTTTGGCGCCTCTCTCTGCTGCTTCTTTCGATAAACTCAACCAGCGTGTAATATGAAGCTAAAATAGCCATATCCTACTCTCCCCGTTGTCAGAGAAGGTAATATAATGTCTCTCAGCCCATAAGACTGTAACTAGCAACAATAAGTCCTTGATTTATCTAAAGTCTAATATAGTCTAGAATGTCTGCAGGCTGGGTATACATTTTTATCGCCTCCATGGACCAAATATTTAGACTTACAGCGTAGAGTGTTTCGTGAAATAACCTTTCTCTCTCTCTTTCTCAGTCGCTATGGGTCGTCGAACACCTACTGTGGAGCTTAGCTTCTATTCTACCAATTCTCTCTGCTTCCATATTACAATACAGTTTCTCAAACTTATTTCGTTTTTGTGAATCATTGGCTATGCCATCCTCAATTTTAGCTGCCCAACATTCCTGGTGACGTTCAATCTTTCTTTTAGCAGCTTTGTGGGGATTTCCTGCTTTTGCAACCTGATAGTGAGTTCTGTCCATCTGAACCTTAGTAATTTTTCTCGTCCGCATTACCGATTCTTTAAAAAAAAAACTCTTGATGTATACCACTCCATTCGCCTCTAAAATATCCAAATTCGAATACTTTACCCGGTATCTTTCTTAATATCTCTGTATTGGCGGTCTTAAGGTCTTTGTGTGTGTGTGTGTGTGTGTAGGATAGCCTTATCTTTTTACCCATTGTGTGATAGTGACACTACTCTTATGGCATATAGCCTGAAAAAAGAAAGAAATCTACTGGCACTCATATCTCTCTTCTTATTTCTATTAAAGCTGAAATTCTAAGTATACCATTGACCCGAGATATACAAATTCATAAACTTGCTCAAATTTCTACTGAGCTAGGGTGGAACAGCAACCAAAGAGAGTAAAGAGAAGAGAAACGAACCCAAGCACTCTCTCGGACCGGAGTGGGAGAAACTGTATAAATACAGCGACGGACAGTCTAGAGAAACACAGTTCGATACAGTTCAATACAGTTCGATATAGTTCAATATATTTCACTATAGCTCATCATCTCGCCAGTCACTTCATGTCATTCTCATACCACTCTACCTTAACCATTCTCTACTGTAAAGTCCAGGCAGACTGTGTCTCATTATTATTATACATAGTTAACCAGTTTAACCAAGTCTTCTCATTTCATCCACCAGACCTAAATTCCCTCCGCCTAACACAACCATTATAGAGGGTTACAATATCGACCTGCTTGTTCTACTTTCCTGAGATCAGTTACTTGGTTTGGCTTTGTGTGAAATAATCACAGATGGTTTAAAATAATAAACTGCAACGAGTAGGAGGAGAGATACAGAAATAATCATTCACCAGAAAATAGGATCCCATATTCTGAAAACATATTAACGATGCAGAAATTTTATCGATATCGATTTACATTCAAGATCTCTCCATAATGTTATTCAGGGGACGAATTAATATCGACTGTTCTGTCTATGGGTGAATATAATATCTTTAATGTATTTAATGTTATAGTTCATTATTTTTGTTTTTGTATCAGTGGAATAGAACCAAGTTATTTCGCTAATAAAATAAGTTTGTTGTCAGGGTGTGGTATGCTGCTCCAGATGACAAGGTTGTTATTAGCATTGGCAGGCTTTGCTATTGTAGCTCCTGTTTTTTCAGATCTTCTTAGTGGGATGTTCCTTTGCTTCCAATTTCTTTTATACTTTTTTATTTTTTTCTTATTATTACCATTATTATTATTTTCTCTTTATATCCAGTCATGTATCCTCCATCTTTTTTTCTATTTGCTTTTCATTTTTTAAGAAAAAGCAATATCAGTGCGCGCCTTTTCTTTCTTTCCCTCTCACTCTGTGTTGCTTTGTTAGCAATTCTGGTACCTCATCAGTTAAGCTACCCATCTCTTTGCCTGATGCTGATATCACCTCCAGGCATAATCTCTCACACTAAAATAACTACGCTGTCACTATAGTCAAACTCAAATCCTTTCTGCCGCTTCCAACTGCCTCTGAGGGCCGTCGTTGTACTACAAAGGGTAATGAGATTTCACTTTGTAGCTAATATCCTTGGGCATCTTTTCCCTACCACGCATATATTTATCATATATAAATTGTATTATTATGTTTCCTTTCGTATTTTCAAAAAGATTTAACATTTAGTTTCAAAAACATAATTTGAAACTTCGACTTTACAAGCTTTTTTCCGATTCTCTTTTATATCGTCAAAGGAAGAAATGTAAGATTTATTAACTATTATCCTCAGAAATGCAAAGCTAGACCGGGATCTAACATAGTACTAGGGCTAGATCTAGATGTTCGTGGGTCATTTACCAACGGTCGATATGTATTCAGGTTTCTAAACTTTTCTGGACGATATATCCAGTTCGTCAGAAGTTGTATTGGAGTGATCTCTATCTCTCCTAATCACCTACAAAATGTGCAAACACTAACCCAAAATTTTCGAGAACTCTAAACTTTTGGAAGTACGAACGTTCGAAACTGGTCCAAAATATCCGACAAAATCTGGTGGGAAACACATATGACTTTCTTTTACTATAGTTAATACAGAGGCCGTGGGGGATGTAACCTGCCACTCAAGGAGGTAATAGTACCCAAGCCGTGATTACACTAAATCTGGAAGAGAGCGCCAATAATATCGAATAAATCTACAAAAACTTCAGATTTAAGTCCCACATTTCTCAGGAACCCCTAAAATCCATTTTTCAGGAAAAAAATTCCCATTAAAGTGATAAGCATTTCTGCAAATAGCACTCTCCAAGTTTAGAGATCGTTGTCGTCTTTTTTGAGAAAATTCTGTAACGGGTCGCCGTGATATTTTTAGGCCTTGCCAATAACCAATCAAAAGGGAACGCCCACAAGCTGCACCAAATGCGATGCCATACGAAGCGTGACATGTCTCCGTACTACCACAAATTCTGGCCGTAGCCACAAGTGATCACCTACCTACCACATCTGATGATATTGGAAGAAGTTAAGGAGTAGTAGGGGAAGTTGGGTAGCACTTGAAAAGGGCGCTCTACTCCAAACTCTACTTCATTGAACACTCTCATTTTCAACAACCACTTTCATTCAACGTCTGAACTCACCAAGAGTTGATCATCAAGAAACATCACACATCGTCACTCTGCCAGTTCAGTCAGTATGTCAGGCTCTTTTCACGCTACCATACTCTTCTCTAGTAATGCAGTATAAAGTCTTTGCAGTTCTTGTACTAATTTAACATATTCAAGTGTTCAGTGAGAGTATCTAACTTGTCCACATTTTCTGTCCAACCCCACAAAACTATCTACTACAATTCAAAAAATCTAGAAAAGTCTATTCAGTAGAGGCGCCCTTCCGGTAACCAATTTTCTTCAAATTTGGAATTCTAGCATTACACTTATTGTACCTTTATATTATAGAGATGATAGAACCATATATTGTACTGAAATGTTAATTTAGGGGCCTTTTATAACAAATTTTTTCCTGAAAAAATGCTTTATATTAAAGTGACAGGCATTTATATTTATATTTATATTTATTGGTTAAAAAAAAAAAAATCAATTCCGGGTGATGGATTTTTTTACCAAAACATTAATATTACATGTGCTGCTAATCGCAATACTTCCTGCTTTACAGCAGTAAGATAAATGAATAAATACTGGATAGGAGCTGCAATTACGGGTCAACATGATCAGGACAATAAAGTGATAATGGTGCAGAGAGAGAGGGAAGGGAAGGGAAGAAAAGAGAATATCTTTTTTTAGAATCATAATTGAAAGATTATAGTATTAATAGAATTCCACTTTACTGTTGTTTATACAGTATAATTTATTGGCTGACGGTGTTTTCAAAGTATTACGGAGGTCATTAACATTTAAATGTATTATCTTTTGCCCATTTAACTTTGACTCTGTTGAATTCTATTACAATAATTGAATTCTAATGAGACAAAAATAAAAATTCATTTTCAGAATTAATCTTAAACCTTTACAAAAAAAAAAAAAATAATCTGGTGTGAAACACTCACTCACTAGTCTTTCTCTCACTCCAATTTACATAGTTATATATATAGATTGTAGTTTTCCTAACTCTAATAACAACGTTTCTTTTTATTATAATTTATTTGAAGTAATATTGGTGCGATTCCTTTTTATGTTGTTACGAGAAACTACATTTTGATTGCATTAGCTCATGCATAGATTTCAATCTTTATAGTACTCTTTCTGTAGTATTCTTTATAGTAATCTTATAGTACTCTTTGTGGACTGCGCCACATACGCAACATTAATATAACATACAGCTACAAACTCCAGCTTTAAGAAAAGTTATTTAACTGAATATTATGAATTACTTGGAGATATTTTTGTGGGTGTTTAATATCAATTTTATTTTGTTCCATTAGTATATACGGCCAAATACAAAATGGCGGAACTTGCGTTTCTGCCTAATTCTCTTTTGCTTTCTGTTTCAACAATGGAATGAAAAATTCAGAGATTTTCTTTATAGCTCACATACTTTTATAAAGCAGTAAATATTTTGTTAGAAATAACTTGATTCATTGCATTTTTTATATAAAAAAAAAATGCTTTATAAAATCAATATGAGCTATGAAGAAAAAAATTCAGAATTTTCATTCCATTGTTGAAAGGGAAAGTAAAGAGAATTAGGCAGAAACGCAAGTTCCGCCATTTTGTATTTGGCCGTTTATATTAATAGTTTAAAATTGATGTTAAACAACCAGAAAAATTTCACTAAGGAATTCATAATTTTTGTTACAAAAACTTCCCTTTGATCTGGAGTTTGTAGCAGCTGTACGTTATATTAATATTGTGTATGTGGCGCAGTCCACCAAGTATTGTAAGAGTAATATAAAGACTGGAAATCTGCGCATGAGCTAATTCAATCAAAATCTAGTTTCTCTCGCAACATAAAAAAATCTGGAATGAAACACTCATATGACTTTCTCTCACTGCGAAATGGCAATTTTTCTTTACAGTTTAAATTCTTAATAATATTTAAAACCGTCGGCATTTTATGAAGTAAATCACAAAAGCTGAAAAACCTATTCAGTAAAGTCCCCTTTCGGTCAACCGATATTCTTCAAACTAGGAATTTTGGCAACTTATATAATTTTTATTAATATTATTTAGTTGACAGAATTGTATAGCACATTAGAGGAAAACATAACCCGACCTCTCCCCCCTGTAGTCCCCTTAAATGCATTTTCCCGGAGTAATGTTGCAAATAAAAGTTTTAGCTCTCTATATGTGTACTTATATTTGTGATTTTCAAGAAAATGACTCCCATGATTTTCTTTAGACTTGGTATGAACTATAGATATTAAGAGTTATATAGATATTAAGCTAGGTACAACTTTTATTTGATACATTTTTCCGGGATACATTCATTTATGAGTGATTTTGGGTGAGGAGTGGGGTTAATGTTATTCTCTAATGTGGTATTTCAGTTTATTATATCATACTAGAATCTACTTTTAATTAATTAAAATGAAATGTGATTATTTCAATTACATTGTGAACACATTTTTAGTAAATGTGAAGATCATTAAATAATCTTTCAGGAAGAATTCAAAGTAAATCAATTAATTGAGGAGAATTATTTCTTTATTTATTTTTTCTTTTTTTTAATTGGAATTTTATAAATTTTTTCTTTTTCTCTTTCATTTTTCTTTTTTCCTTTTCAGTTTCAGATCGTGTAAAATTAGCTCAGTTATTCTGTTTCATTGTATGCTTTTTCCTTTACAATTTATTTAATGTAAGGGGAACCTCTTGCTACGAGAGTGTATCTTAAAAGCAATAAAGTTTTCGTTCATTCATATTAACAGCGCTACAACTTTTAACTTTTGTATGAAACATTTTTCCAGGAAAATTCATTTAAGGGTTTTTTGGGAGGAGGGGGAGGAAGAAAGCGGAGTTATGTATTCCTCTAGTGGTATTTTAGTTGATTTGGCGATTCCTTCATTTTTAGAATAAAGGATGTGGCCAGAATTCCGTTTGGCTGACCAGAAGTGTGATTTTAATAAACAGTTTTTTTTTTTCAACTTTCTGCGTTTTCTTATAAAGACACCGACGGATTCAACAAATTTGATGTTCTAAGTTACTTTTTTCCGAGAAAATTGATTTAGAGGTGTTCGGGGGAGGGGAGCTGAGGAGGTCACGTTTACCTAAAGAAACGATCAAGTCTCTCATCGTTATATCATTGAAGAAAAGAAAAATATTTAGCGAAAGTTATAAATTTGAAGAAACTTTGTCAAAAAGTCCAAAACTTTGTAAATTGCAGTAAGAGAAAGTCGAGTGAGTGATTCACGCCAAATTTTTTTATTTAATAATTGTTTTAAATAAAATTGAAAAGCTATTTACTGAGCAGTTTAGAATTCCAAGTTTAATGTTTTGGCGCCGTTTTCGAGGAAACCTGTTTGTGTCTGAAATTTTCAGAAACCTGTTTATTAAAGTTGCATTTCCTTATTTGTGATTTTCTTTATACTTGGAATTCTAGCTATTTATTTGGGTTTTAAAATCGTACATCATAATAAGGTCACCTTTTCGGGGGGTTGCAGTTCAAACTTGCTGCGCTGCTGGCCATAGTTCATTCTTGTAGAACAGGTCACACGGATTTCTTCTCGGGAAATAAGGAGATCTGCGGCAATGAAGACAAATGGGTTGGGTATTGCGTATTCAATGATGGGCATCACAATGATATCTCCTTATTGCCCCCCCCCCAGCAGAACCAATCGCCAGCAAATTCGCCGCACAAAGCTAGACTTAAAAATGTTAGCAACCGAATCCGGCGCCACAACTGAGCCTCTAAGGTTACAACAACTACGCATTATACCCTCTACCCACGGCACTACAAGTACTGGCGAATGGGCTTCAATTATGGCAGCCAATCTCTCACCTAGAAGCTGTCTTTCGTAGCAAAAGAAGCCGACTATCTGAGGGGCTAACAGTCAGTCATCAGATAAATTTCATTGAGTTAAATATCAATCGCTACATCAACCTTGAAAGATTCACCAAGCTTATCCACTAGCACATCAATGTTAGAACTAGTCACATCAAAGTGTTCTAACCAGTCACATCCTCATCAAGCGACTCACAACAGCCAGCGCTACACCATTCTACATTCATCACGCCACTAACAATCATCATAACTCATCGCTCGGTCACCTTACGCCCATAAAGCTTCTCTTCTTACCCAGAAAACTGTTCAAATATAAATGAGAGTTTAGTACAAGTTCCTGTGCTCTCATCATTTTCACCAACTATCTATTGCTGCTACCTTGTCAATACCCTCTAAAGCATCAGAGAAACTTTGGCTTAAACATACGATATAAAACACCTATGTAAGTTCCTCAGAGGTTTTAAGAACTTTTCCTCTTAATGTGTTAATATCCAATCTTTGTTTGGACTACAGTGAATCCTACCTAAATGGATGAGGTCTGGGGTTGGATTTCTGATCTTCATTCGGTTTGTTATTATTGTTTTCTTTGCGGTAACTATATGGTGCTCTTAGTGGAGCTTAGGAATGGTACAGGGTTTCACAAAATTTATTTTACCTAGTGAAAGGACAGCGCAGGTAGATAATCCCAGCAAACAAGAGGCATTCATCCAGAATTTCTCGGGAAACGATTTTTTAAAATTTATTTCAACAAATGAATATTATTTTCTTGCATTTATTCGTTTCCATTTATGTTGAGAATAAAATTACAACACCAATCAACAAAGGGTAAAATAGATATTCTCTTGATGATACAGCAAAGCTGGTTAAGAGATTTATTTATTGCGCATTCAATATGGGAAATACGCATACGATTTTCAATTACTACTGGTCATATACGGTTATCAGAGATACTTCCGTGATAGCCTGCTTCTTTTTGTGGTCATCGACGTGCGGCCATCATCAGTATTTTGTGGTCAAAACAGTGCGATAACGTCTGTGTTATAAACACTTTGTTAAAACTATGTGATAAAAGTGTTATTACACTGTTTTGACCACTACATCCTGATGATGGGCGAACGCCCAAAACTGGTCGATGACAACAAAAAGAAGCAGGCTATCATAGAAAATATCTCTGTTTCTAGCTCTGCGGGGCCAACCACGACAATATACAATTATGTATCAGATGACAAATTTTCTTAACAATTAAATTTTTTTTTTTTTTTGTCCGCATTAAATATATAAGTAGAGGGGAACAAGTACCTAATAGTAACAAAATTAAACTTTCAATTTTAATTCGGTCATTAACTTCGATAATAAAACTTTTCAATATTTCTGTAGGCGAGCGAGTACTCGTATAATCATATCTAGAGAAGAGCTCCAATAACACTCAACCAATCTCAAATAATATTTGAATTTTGCTTTCGTGTTAGCTGTTAGGCCATAGCCAATATTTGAAATTTAACGCCACTATACCAAGTTTGAGCTTCCTGCGATTTTTTAGTTTTTGCGATATTTATTCACACACACACACACACACACACACACACACACACACACACACACACACACACAGAAAGAGACCATTCGCTAAAAACATTCTTTCCATACTCGGGGGATCTCAAAGAAATATTTCTGGTGATCACACAATTTCGCAAATTTGATACGATCGCAATATTGCCTCTTATTACCAGGAGTAAGAGAAAGTATTCAAATTAAACTTTCAATAACTTCGATAATAAAACTTTTCAATATTTCTGTATAACCATTAAACAAACTGTAATTAAACAATTATTAATCATGGAAAATAGATATATTTTTGTAATTGATTACGTCACAGATGTAAAACAAAGTCTCACTTGTATTCAGTTTTTTCTTTTTAAAGACATACTACTATAATAACAATAAAAAGTATTATAACTAATATATTTCGTCACCAATAATTTAGAAAAATTATTCTCTCTACAATTTGAATTAATGAAAGGTAAAAGAAATTATATTATTATTATGGGAGTGTGTGTGTGTGTGTGTGTGTGTGTGCATGTGTGTTTGTGTGTGAAGAGCAAGTCTTATAATCGTGTGAATTTTTCGATATCGAGTGTTCGCCGGGAACAAACATTTTGATGACCAAAAAAGTGTTTTTAAAAAACCGGTGTGGGTGAATATGAACAGTATAGCTAATTAACGAGAAATCGCAGAAAGTTCAAACATAATATTCCGTTTACGTATCCCTAGGGGATCCTAATTGTTTAACGTCAATTTTGTTTTATTCCATTAATATTGACGGCCAAATACAAAATGGCGGATTTACATTGCATCTTGCAGTTCTGCCTAATTCTCTTTTGCCAGAAAATCCGAGCAATTTCAATCTTGATATTTCGTTTAAGTTCTACAAGAGGGCTGTCTGATAATAAGGTTTTTGGTCGAAAACGGCCAACAGGAAGTTCCACTTTACTGAATGAATTTTTTATTTTTTTATGATTTTCTCGAAAATGACTCCAACGATTATCTTTCAGCTTGGTCCACTAACAACTACACACCTAACGAGTTATAACTTTTATTAAAAACATTTTTCTGGGTATTTTAGAGGAGTTTCTGGGGAGGGGTAGAGCTATGCTTTCCGCTAAAGTACTATTTTAGATGATTGTATCATTCTATCGTCTAAATAATATTAATTTGAATGAAATGTATTGCCAAGGTTCTGAGTTTGGAGAAATTCCGATGCCGGAAATGCGACTTAATTGAACGGTAAATTGCAGTAAGCAAAAGTCGTACACGTGTATTACACACTAGATGTTTTAGTGTTACATTAGGCACAGGTTTTCTGCAGAACATGAAGTCGTCTTATGTTCAACTTAACTTTTAATATGTTCTAAGCTGACGTTATTAATGTGCTCAGAGTTACTCAATATTCGAATAATTTATACAAGATACAGTGATAACCGTAAAAAGTAGAAGAGAAGAAAAGACGTTATTACATCTGGAAAATATATTATATAAATTTTATATGCAAGAAAAAATCATATAGTAAATATAAAAACCACCATCATTTACAAGAGAGAGAAAAAAAAATCTACTCAACAGTGGTGACGTCATAACTAAGAGGAAAGGCATGTTGTGCAGCACCTGCAAGAAGTGTGAGGAGGAAGGTGGTGTGTATGTATGTATGTGGGACTCGATGAGATCATGGGAAACTAGGTCATATAGTTTTCATTGGAATGGAGGGGTGGTATGTGTAACGAGATGGGCGGTAGGAGGTGTTTTAGTGTCCGGGAGGTTGTGGATTTATGGTTACTAGAAAGGAGGGGCTGCCTATCCAGCCGGCTTGTCCGCCACTGGTTACAGGTATTAAAGGTGGAGTTGATAAAGAGGCGGCCAGTGCCAGTCGGATACTAACTACTACCCTCGCCAGTGCCATGACTGAAAAGATGCTGGATTGGGTTTTTCCATGGTAACTCAACTCACGGGTCTTCCCTTTCCTGTCCCTTTTAAAAAAGATTTTTTTCATTTTTTATTATTATATAAATGTGATTTATTTTCCTGCAAGTCTGTCTGTCTGTTTGTCTGTTTGCTGGTCTATTACTATCGATTTTGTAACATCAGTAATTTGATAGAATTTTGTATTAAATTCCTGTTTAAATTTTGAAAGTAGTGACTGGTGGATAATGAACATCCAAATTCAAAATTTGTAATTTAACACATAAAATGTATATTTATGGACTTTAAGAGAAGAAAGCATGTAGACAAAACAGAGAGACCGAGCGAAGAATGATGATGTTGGTAGCGTGTGATGCATGTAGAAATGGTGTAGTGTTGGCTGATGTAAGCCGCTTGAAGAGCAATGTGGATAGTTAGAACTCTTGGCAGTGAGTGAGTTGAGACAGATGATAGCTTGTTACAAGCACTTGAAAAATAACTCTTGAGAATGTCAATTAGCTCTTGAATACTTGACTGGCTATTTCCTCCTTTGTAGCTTGTTTAGCTTCAGTTCTTCAAGTGTCGGTTTAGCTCTTATCCTTCAAGGTTTATTTGGCGATTTACTAGCGCCCCTAAAGCACTAGCAGAACACTTTCCGGAAGTCAAAACTAGGTGCAGAAAAAAGACATCTTAATTGCCTGCCAGGCTCAAAGAAGAGCGGTGAGACTCTTCTTGATCCCCTTGAGCATACAAGAAGAATTAGACTTGGGATAGAGGGGAATGAGAGAGGGTTGACGAGCTGACAAAATCAGATTCCAGCACACTATTTTGTGGACCTGAATCTATCCTGGCAGTATTAACAGAATTCCAAAAGGGACTATCAAGAATGGGGATTAGAGAATAGAAAAGGCTCTGGACTAGCATGAGAAGCTGTCGTCAGACCAAAAGATTTAGGGAAGTAGTTGAACCAGAAGTCATAAAGTAAATGGTGGCTTTGGATAGAAGACTATGAGTTTTGCAGAAATGGAGAGGCTAAAGTTTTATTATTGAATGAGTTAGCCCGATGTCACAAAATTCTTGTTGGATCTGGGTAAAAGCACTAAGAGTCTTCAACCGGTCATGATTGAGCAGCTCCTGCAAGCTGGTCATCTAATATCATACCATAGAGAAGGAGGTCAACGCCATATGTACATGATGTGAAGGTGGAGAGAGGGAAACTTATTTTGGACAGAGTCCTCACTTTAACGTGGCCAGATTTAGATTATTGGGTGTTGCCCAGTAATCGGTAGATCTCCACCTGATACGCTGAAGGTCAGCCATATTCTCACTAACTGGGTCAAGATGTGCCTGACAAGTATGGGTAGGGATTCAGCACACTGCCTCTATGTTGCTGTGATGAGGACTAATGAAGTAGGGATGGATTCTAAGCAACCCATAAATCTGAAAAGATTCTAAAGAAGAATATTCTGCCAGGCTTCTAAACCTTCTCTGGATGATAGCATCGAAGCGTCAAAAGTCGTACGGATATCGTCCATCTACCCACAGAATCTATAGAGGGATTCAGCACACTGCCTCTATGTTGCTGTGATGAGACTAATGAAGTAGGGATGGATTCTAAGCAACCCATAAATCTGAAAAGATTCTAAAGAAGAATATTCTGCCAGGCTTCTAAACCTTCTCTGGATGATAGCATCGAAGCGTCAAAAGTCGTACGGATATCGTCCATCTACCCACAGAATCTATAGAGGGATTCAGCACACTGCCTCTATGTTGCTGTGATGAGACTAATGAAGTAGGGATGGATTCTAAGCAACCCATAAATCTGAAAAGATTCTAAAGAAGAATATTCTGCCAGGCTTCTAAACCTTCTCTGGATGATAGCATCGAAGTCGTCAAAAGTCGTACGGATATCGTCCATCTACCCACAGAATCTATAGGTCCTATCACTTTTATTAAACCAAGCATTTTCTTCAGGTGCTCTCTGTATTTGAGGAAACCTGTCAGCAAGCCTTTTCCGGTCGTAATTGCCTAGACAGGTATGGGCCTACTTCAGTCCTGAAAGTTTTTATTGAGTACTCACTCACGACTTCCTACTTGTTTCTGAGCGCCTTAAGAAGAGATTGGTCGCTTATCCCACTAGAAGGTTCTGGCTTATGAAATCTTTGCCACGGTATCGGCCATCTTATTTGACCTTGCTGCCAACGTGTCCAATACAATATAATGTTATTACTTCTTCCCAGATCATTGAGTTTGCCGAGGCGTTCCTCTATACCATTTTCAAACTGATGACGTCTCAGTGCTTAAATGGCGGCCTGGCTATCGGATATGATCGAGGTTGAATTGGACATAATTTTCTAAACGCGTGAATTTCCGTCTGGCAGTTGCTGGGAAATTTTCCTATAGAAAGCCCTAGTTCCCTTGGCTCATGCCCCAGTTCTCTCAGGGTTGCTCGACCTACCCACATAAAGGCATGTTGTTTAATACTAGATGAAGCGGATTCACTGCTCTACTCTCTTCTAGTATTCAGCTTCGTGGACAAATTTATAGAAAATCTTAATCGTTCCATCCTCCGGAAGTACTTTATAATTAAGGAATCTTTGTTTGGGATATCATCATAAAGGCATAGTTCTTGTGCGATCAGAACCTTTAAGGCTTAAGCCTTAAGTCCTTGCCGCTAATATTGTCTTATCACTAGTTCTTATTTCATATCCCACAATTGTTGTTCGTTTAGGAAACAAGGAAACAAGCGGTATATTAACGGCAAACAATAATTCTCAAGTTATTAAAAGTAATGAATTACTGTATGACTTATACTAAGTTATAAAATTTCTAGTATTAATACAAAACAATAAATAGAAACATATATAGTGTTGTATAATAATTTATTTAATTTTTACAGTTTACGTCTCGTTTAAGTACATTGAAATTGTATTTACTACTAGACTATATATATATTATATATATATATATTTAATATATAATATTGCTGGCCTGTAAACCAGAATTACAACTCTGTAAATGTACGTGTATTGGTTTTCATTCCAACATAATTACTTCTGTGAATCTAACGTTTCATTTGTTAACTATTCAACTAGCATTTAATTGTAAACAAAAAAAAAAATATATATATATATATATACTATAAAAAAACACACATGTCATTCTCAGGTTGTTGTACTCCTTTGTTACAGTGTTACCAACATTAACTTACTAATAAAAAAAATTTCCTACCATAATTTTATGTTGATTTATAATTTTTTTTTTTGGCGACTTCCTGAAGCATGTTTTTCTAAAGAAATATAATATTCTTGTTATTAGTTTTCATTGCTGCCTAAAATGGAGGAAAACTTTTTATCATAAGAGTTTTCCCTAAAGAGTCCTGAAAAGTTTCTTAATATGATATTAATGGTATTAAGAAAAAGGGGTATTTTGACGCACTTTAAAGTTTATTCAACAAAATAAATTATTAATTATACTTCAGTTATTTAAATACAACCAAGTACAATAAAATAAATTATTAAAGTACGTAATAAAATGAAGTTGTAATTATTTTGTTACTTCCTCTAACTGCTTTAAAAAGAACTGTCAAATCGCCGAAAGTTCAGACTTGATATTCAGTTTAAGTGCTAGCATGGGACCCGGGGAATTAGGTTTTGATCAAAATCCATCAACCGGAAGTACCACATTACTGACTAGATTTTTCAGATTTTTGCAAATTCTTCGAAAACGTTTCCTGCGTCTCCTTTAAGCTTGGTATATAGTAGCTCGAAAACTTTATTGTGGAACCTGTGGACGGAGCTAAATGTCGCCATAGCGTTTTTGGCAATGAGCGGAGCTTAGCAATAATTAAAGGTTGGTTCCAAAAAACAGTTTCTGATTAGTTGGCAATTGAGTTCTGATCGCTGTAATGGTAGCGGTGATTTGTTAGTGAAATGGATGAACACATGAACTCACAATTTATTTATATATTTACGATTTTACTGAGGTAAGAGAGAAGAGTGTATAGAGTGAGTAGAGAGTGTTACCGAGCGAAGAATGAATGTTGGTTGTAGCGAGATGAATGTAGAATGATGTTGTGAGTACCTTGAAGAGTTGATGTGACTAGCTAGAACTCTTGCTAGTTCTAACAGTGGTGAGCTAGTAGTGTGGATAGCCAGGTGAACTTTCTAACGAATGATGTTTACTCCTTAAAGTAAAGTCTGACCTCTTGAAAGTAGAATTTGTAACTGACTGTTGGAGACTGACTGCTCTCTTCAAATTTGAATTCCAGACTCACTATAAGTCCCTCAGATGGTTAGCTTATGTACACTTTCTCTTACCCCTAGAGACTGCTTCTAGGTGAGAGATTGGCTGTCGTGACTGAAGCCCATTTGCCCACGCCACTGCAGTGGGCGTGACAAAGAACGTAATGCGTGGTTAAAGTGCAGCGCGATGGAGGCGCCTTGATGCGGTTGATAATGGAAATACTAAGTCCAACTTTTCCATGGCGAATTTACTGGTTGTTGGTTCCATTACATTTATACGCAAGGACGGTCTCTGATTGGTATATGTTGTTGACAAGCCCATTTTTTTGTATATAAATATTGTGTCTACACCTCCCTGCATTGAATCAGTTAAAGGCGACTTATTGTGCACGTCCGGACAGTTTGTACATTTCTTGATCCTGGGATTGCTCTGATTGATTACGAACTAGTTTGAAGCTAATATGAGATTTAGTTAGAACACCTGATTCTTAGTTTCAAATGGGTTTAAATTTCAAAAGGTACGCTTTCTATAATTGGGCACGCTACGGACAATCACAAACAGTTTTCGAGAAAATAGTATAAAATAGTCAAATGAGGTAGTCCAAACAAAACGGAATTTCAAATTTGAACGCCTTGCGAGTTTTAGCTTTTGAGATATTTTGTTCTCATCCATTCGCTAAAAACATTTTCTTTCCTACTCTGGCGATTTCAGATTATGAATTTCCGGTGAAAACTCAATTTCCTAAATTTGACACGATCGCAATACGGAGTAGGTGGAATTAAAAAATCTGGGTCCGAAACACTGAAATAACTTGCTCTTACTGTAATTAATACAATTTTCTTTAAAATTGCAACATTACAATATTTAGTTGGGCTGACCATAAAAATGTGGTGGGGATTTTACTTGTATACCTGGGCAGCCTTGTATGGAGCGCTTTATGTGAAAATTAAGAAAGCTTGTGTGAATTTAAACTGACTGACAGACAACCCAATACCCTACTAAAATAAACTCTTTCAGAAAAATGTTTCAAATAAAAGTGATACATTTCTACCTATGCAGCAAGCATTCCAAGTTTAAAGAGAATCGTTGTAATTCAAAAACCTATTCTGTAAACGGGCACTTCCGGTTAAGCGATTTTCTTCAATATTGGAATTCTATCAATGTTACTAATGTGTATTAATATTATGTAGGTAGTAAAACCATATATTTTATTGAAGAGGTACTTTAGGGGAAAGAAAAGTAAAAAGGCAGTTATAAATTGTAGAGGAAATAATCTAATTTCATAAAGTAGGTGGTGGGGCCAGGTAGGTTCAAAAGTTCGGTGGTAAATTTTAGAACTAATTTTTAAAAGAATTATTCCTGGTAACAAGATGTTCCTATATATTATTATATCGAGTGTTTGTGAGAGTGAGAGAGAGAGTTAATACGAGAGTAGGAGAATTGGTTTTGGAAGTGGAGTTAAGTTTGGCCAACAGGCAGGGTAGTGATCCAGCTCTCGTGGACAAAATTACGCAATCACAAATGATTTATTTTACACAAAATTACAAATATAAAATACAAAATATTACAACATTATCGCTAACCCTCATTACTAATTACAAGAACTCTGCCGGATTCACCTCACTACCCCCGCATAATCTATTTTTGTTCTAATTATAATCTACTTATAAGTCCTACCTAAATACAATAATTACGACTCTTAACTAACCAGCAATTCAACCAGAGCTCATCTCTGTTTGCCCTTGCACCCGCTGGCCTCATATCCGCTTGAAGGGACTGGGACAAACCCACCAACACTCCGCAACCCCGCCAGTCAGAACGCTCCGTCCACGATCACAACCCGCACTAGAATGAATGCTTCTGACTGGTCAGGTGGCACAGTTACCTCATTACTGTCAACTCAGAAGGTACAAAGCCCGCTATTGCTATATCGTGCTAGCTGGCACTCTTTCATACACTGGCCCTTGCTATTGCACTGCTCCACTACAATGGATAAAAAGGGCGGCCCGGCCCGACTTGTAAAATGTCTCCGTAAGATGACGCCTTCCCGCAGCCATTTGAACTTTTCTCTTTTGTAAGGGCCTAAAAAATACTATGCCGCCCCCAAAGTGTGTGCTCACATTCCCCACTTACTTTGTTCTCTTTATCTATATATATAAAATTCAGCATCCGTATGTTTGTGGCCGCAAAACTCGAAAAGTAGTCGATGGATTGACTTGAAATTTTTACACAACGTTACATTTCTATATAAGAGTGGTTATATACACTTCTTACTCCGAAGTTCCCATGGAAACGGGAAATTGCGAGCGTTTCTCGAGGTTGGCAGTAATAGACTGACTCAGACGCGTTGCGATGGTAGCGCGCTCTCTGAACCTCTTTCTCAACTACTTATAAGTATCTCTATTCCGAAGTTCCCACGGAAAAGGAAATTCCAAGCTAAAATCCGTTCAAACGGCCATATTGCGTTAGCACTTGCTTCTTCAGGTATTGCTGCTACGTTGATGGAACGAGGTAGAACAGCGCATTCAGCTCTTAAACTGTCACTAAACATACCTTCATAGAAAACCGAACATGTAACATTTCTAAAACACCAGGAATGGGAAAAGTTCTTCGGGCGTGCAAAATCATTGTATGGGATGAGTGTACAATGGTTCATAAGAAGTCATTGGAAGCATTAGACCATACATTGAAAGACTTGCGAAATAATCAGGTTCCATTTGGTGGAGCATTGGTGTTACTATCCGGTGACTTCAGGCAAACGCTTCCAGTAATATCTCGCTCAACACCAGCTGATGAATTGCATGCCTGCTTGAAATATTCAACTCTTTGGAGCACAGTAAAAAAAAATCATTTAATAACGAATATGAGAGTTCAACTTCAAAACGATCCCACAGCTGCTATATTTTCAAGAAAATTACTCGATCTCGGTAACGGCACTGCTCCTACAAATCCAGAAACCGAAAAAATCACCTTCCCATCTAATTTCTGCAACATTGCACATTCAAAAGAAGAATTAATAGACAAGGTGTTCCAAAGCATCGAAACAAATTATCAAAATCACACATGGTTAAGCGGAAGAGCCATTCAAGCGGCTAAAAATGCCGACGTACTCGATATAAACATCACTCTAAACAGAATCGCAGGTGAAACAGTGACATACAAATCCATTGACTCTGTGAGGGACCAAAATGAAGCAGTGAATTTTCCAACAGAATTTCTTAATTCACTCGATGTTCCCGGATTACCGCCGCACATTCTAAATTTGAAAACTGGAGTGCCAATTCTATTACTCCGAAACATCAATCAGCCAAAGTTATGCAATGGAACATGATTAGTAGTTAACAAAATGGATGAATAATCTAATTGAAGCAGCAATTCTTATTGGACCTCATAAAGGTGAAAACCTACTACGAATACCACTCATTCCGACAGATATGCGCGTTCGAGTTCAAACGACTTCAATTTCCAATACTCCTTGCATTCGCTAGACTATCAATAAAGTGCAAGAACAAACTTGGCAAGTGTGCGGTTTGAATTTGGAAAACGAATGCTTCTCTCATGGGCAATTATATGTCGCATGCTCCAGAGTCGGTAAACCATCTGATCTTTATGTTTATGCAGAAAACGAGCAAACAAAAATGTAGTCCATTCACTAGCAATTAAAAACATTTTTTCTTTCTTTCCTTTCAGTGCACAGCAACGCAAAGTAGAGTATCAAATTTAATGAAGTGTTTTCTTGCTGAATCTATGTTATCTATAATACTTCTATTTACTTTCCTAAAAATTAGACTGAGCCACAGCGAAGTGTGGCCGGGTTAGTACTTACTATTTAACATGTAGATAAAGTGGTTATTAATTCCTATCTTGAACATCATCCACTCAATGTCTCCTGTATCCAATAAATTAGTGTTCCGCTATAAATTTTCAATAAAAACTAGTCCTTTGTTTTTTTACTTTCATTTATTGCTGCTGCAACAGGAAGATATATATATATAAATATATATGGTGTATTGTGTTAACTGAATTTCTCAAAAATGGAAAATAGCACTTAGTTAAAAATTGTTATTCCGTTTAGGTACTACTGCCTCATAAGACACGAAGGTTTCGGGCCAAATCCATCAACCGGAAGTACGTCTTTATTTGATGTTTTTTTTTCTGTTCTTCCCGATTATCTCGAAAACGTTTCGAACGATTTTCTTTAAAACTGCTGCTTACTGTGAACACACATTAAGCCGGATGTATCACTTTATAATAAATATATTCCCGCGGAAAACTTGTTTTAGGAAGGAAATCTCTGTCACATTTCAATGTTCGTACTGCTTTGATCTTTGACTTAACATTATTGGTCTATGACGTGAGTTTGATAGATTGTACAGCACATTGTAATAGATTGAATAGTTAGGTAGATTGTATGAGACGAATAGATCTCTATTATTTCACCTTTGTAATTTATGATAATTTATTTTTTTTTGTGGTTATTGTTTTTATAATTTAAAATGAATATAAATTTCACCCGTCAAGTGATATATCTATCTTATCCTAACCTTAATAGATGAATTTCAATAATTTTATTTTATACATTAAACTCACTTTGCAATATTAAATATTAAATTTGAGTTACAATAGTATGTACGAGTAATAAAATTAATATTATATTATCCATTAATTTTATCAGTATTAAATATTTATGATAAATGTTATAATGACAATTAAGTATAAACTGCCACATAGTAGTGGGAATGGGAGAAGGTACATTATTATACTAAAGGCTGTGGAGTATTTATAAATAATATCACACTACACTGTTCGGTGTGAGTGTTCAACCACGTACAACCGTGTTCTGTATATATACAGAAGGCAGTGGCGTATTGCTCTAGCTGTGTGGCTATGGGGAAGGTAGCGTTGATTATGTTTCTAGTTTGACAGAGTAATACGTCAGAAAGGCTTTCGGCGGGGCGCGGGGAGGAAGTTTGACTAGAACAATGGCTTTCAAGTTTAAGTATTCAGTAAGTCAGTAATGCGTCCTTGTTAATAATTTGCTTTAAATGGGCCAAAGTGAAACTATATAAAGCTTACGAAGTTTCTGACATTGTACTTTGGGTTATTAGATATTTCAAAACTTAATAATTATTTGAAGAATAAGTTTTGATATCGCCTAAAAAGAAACCCAACAAACAAACAAAATTGTAAAGTTCTCGGAAATTACCGTTTTTGGCTCACAGCATATCCTTAACTAGTGTTGAAATTAATAATCTTCACTTTGTAAGTGAAAATCTGATCGTCAGTGACAGTTCAGCGAAAATCTTCAGAAATGAACGTCTATCAGTAAATCCTTTCATTTTAAGGGAATTATGTTTCACTCCATGGATAATTACAGTTGAAACCAAGAATTTATGGAGAAAATATTACAACCTATACCTTCCCTCTCTAAAGTCCATAAAAGATTATCGTTGCCATAGTGGCAAGCCGCGAACCCTTGCAGCCTCATTCTTAATAATAATTTCTTAATTTCTAGCGGATACCCTACTACATATTAGAAAAAAAAATCTGATGTGAAACACTCACACCACTTTCTCTTACTCTGAATAATGAAATTTAATCAAGAAATTTTCTCAAAAATTGCAACATTACAACC
The DNA here is from genome assembly GCA_011037195.1 of Triatoma infestans. NCBI lineage: Eukaryota > Metazoa > Arthropoda > Insecta > Hemiptera > Reduviidae > Triatoma > Triatoma infestans. Next base: position 612,176 of record JAAEAF010000343.1, read on the forward strand.
TGAGTAGGTCAAAAACCAAGTCTTTTGCAAATTTAAATTTAAACTAACTGACAGACTTTTAATACTCCCATAAAATCAAATTTTTTTTCAGAGAGATGTTTCAAATAAAGTGATACGTTTCGATCTATGCAGCAAGCATTCCAACTTTAAAGAAAATCGTTGTAACAGTTTTCGAGAAAATTTCAAAAAACTTTATTCTATATAATTGTACTCCCGGTTAACCGATTTTCTTCAAATTTGGAATTTTATCATTGCTTTCAATGTATATTAATATTGTGTACATGGCAAAACCATATACTATACTGAAGAGGCACTTTAAAGGAAAGCATAACGCTACTGTTCCCCTAGAACCCTCAAATAATCAATTTTCCCTGGAAAAATGTTTGAAATAAAAAGTTATAGATGTGTGCAGAGAGTGTGCGTCAGTTTAGAGAAAATCATTGGAGCCGTTTTCGAGAAAATTACGAAAAACTAATAAAAATCATTTAGTAAAATCAATAAAAGGGCCGATTTATGGCCTTTGCCCGAAATCTTCGTGTTGCTGTGGTACAACCTAAACAGAATACCAGTTTGAGCTTTTACCACTTTACCTTTGTTAGATATTTTGTGTTAAACTCACACACATCAGTCGTAATAACGTATTTGCGCATGTTGCAACTGTCATATGACAGATACCGTTTGAATTTTTATTTGTATATTTGTATGTTTTTTTTTTTTGGTGAAGCTAATACATACTCGAAGCTAATATCTTTAATCTTTTATAAATCGTTCATTAAAATTGCCACCACAAGCCACGCTTGCCATTACTGTCCTAACCAGTGAATAATCGTCGTAAGGTCCCATGTAAACCCTATTCCCGGAATAACCAATAGTACTTACTAAAATTTCAAATAAAAAATACATTAATTCTCCAAAGTTTACAATCGATACATTAATTGATCTTACATGTCGATTACGTTTATTTTTATATATCAGGTTATGATACAAGTTTTTTTTACCTACCTAATTATGTATAAATAAAGGAACATATATTTACTTCCTACACAATATACGAGCTGTTTATTCCATAAAAAAGACTTTCACTGTTAATGCCTTATACATTCTATAGACATAATAATGAAAGTGACATATAATACTATGTTGTTAGATGATTATTATTATTTTTTATTATTGTACAATATAACCTGAGTGGAAAGTTTATAAAAGGTTATAAAAAAAAACAAGAGAAGTTTTCATACGAAATGATTGGCTCTTTGTTTTTACTATCTAAAGTTGTATTTCCTAAAAATTCCCATATTTAAGAAATTAAATTGAAATACATTATTATACATTAATTTACTTCGAATGTAAATAACCAATTCAGATTTTTTAAATGTTTTTAAAAACATTCAAAATTTCTATAAGAATTCTTAATCCCTCAATCGAAAGTACCTCCTCACCGTTCTGAAATATCTCACATTTTTCTAAGGCGCTTGTAACAAAATGTAAGTGACAAATTTTGCAGGCAAAGTCCAGATATGATTACATTATAGGCCGCTTCGCCTAGGATTAGATCCCAAAAATACTGTGTTATTTAGTGAAATACTTAAAAGTCTGTGAGCTCAGTTTACAACTCCTCCTAGAGTCCACTATTTCTGAACAAAGTATATTTACGGGCAGTTAGAATTATTCCAAGATAAAAGAAAATCAGTGAAGCTGTATTCGACTTAATTCCGAAAAACTCCCGAATATTAACGAACAGGTGTTACCAAAAAATCAATTTTTGGCCGGGAAAATGTTTCAAATAAAAATGATTAGATATTTGTGTGTGTGTGTGTGTAGGTAGTGGAAGGAATTTAAAGAAAATCGTTGGAGCCGTTTGCGAGAAAATGGAACAAATGGAAGAATCAATAAAGTGGATTTTAACTGAAATCTTCATGTCAGATGCGATGGCAGTACCTCCACGAGTTTCCATTTTACGAGATCTTTTGTTCACACACACTCACACATCATGCCCTTGTTTACAGCAGTATGAGAAAGTAAAAATTCAAACATATTTGGGAAATTCAGTTTCTATTTTCTTATATTTTCTTCCAACCATAATTCTAGCAATAATTCCTTTCTATTAAATAGACGATAGAACCGTATATTACACCAAAGTGGCTCTTTAGAGGAAAGCTTAACATTGCAGCTAAGCCCCCCCATCTCTTGAAAAATCAATTTTCCAGGAAAAATGTTTGAAATAAAAAGTAATAGGCAATAATAGATAATGTGTAGTAAAGTAATAATAGGTAAAGTAATAGGTAATGTGTAGATAGTGTTTTTGTGAAAATCGCGAATAACGGAAAAATCATTCAGTAATGATGGACCTTATTTCCGGCTGATAGATATTGACCAAAACTTTTACAAATGCGGTGGGATATTAAAGTTTGCAACGTCTGTGATTTGTTTTTTGTTTTTCCGGAAAAAAACACACTTTTTATTTTCCTCAAGGGGCCTCAAAACATGTATTTCCGGTGAAAACTCAATTTCCAAAATTTGACACGATCATAACTTCCTGTTACTATTAGAAGCAAACGAAGGTACAAATATACATCTTTTCTGTCAGCTTCTCCACTTCTACCACCTCTCTTTCTTGGTCCCAACAAGCCCATATTGTATCCTGAACATACGAGGAACTATCTTAGAAGCACAAATACAAAACATTCACACACAAACACACAAGTACAATTGCCACGTGCACAGTACCTGAATTTTAACATGGCCCATTTTAAGTGAACGAAGAAATAGAAACTGGTTGTGGAGCACCGGACCAGCTGACAGACGGCAGACTGGCAGACAAAGCAGGCAGGGTGGGTGTTTATGGGGGGTGGAACCAGGATATGTGTGTGCCGGTGTGTCTATGTGTCCCCAAGGTGCTCTAGTGGGTACCCATGCACACAACAACGTGGGAGGCTACAGCCTCCCCCGACAGACGTAGGCGAGGTTTGGGCTGTCTGTATGGCCCCAGCATAGCCAAATAGGACAGCCCAAACCTTCTCCTAATAGGAATCTACCCCTACTATCAATCCACCAAGGGATGTTCGTTGCCTTTTCCCTGTATCAAAACTAGACACGTCTACAAAATATTCTACCTAACCTTTCCAACTCATCTCTCTTTTCAGTTTGAACTTCTTCCTCCGCTTCTTCTATTTCTTGTACATTCTCACCACATCCTTGGAAGAGGGGTGATCGTTCTATTCTACCGTTTCTTCACCGCCCAGTTCTAGACTCTCTGTGTCTTTGCATAATTTAAGCTCTACGGAGAGGAGACCAGCCGTTTCCATATACAAAACTACTGACTATCTATCTATTTATGTGTGTATGTGTGTTTTCGTGCTCAGACAACTGTGTCCACAACTCTATACCCTCGCATTCCTACCAAGCACTAAGGTAATTTGTTCTTTTATGGTGTCAGCCCTTACTACTGGCCAATATCTAATGTAAACTTCATCCGTATTCCAGGCACGTGGATTTTATTTTATACCTTTTCCTAAAACTAAAACGCTTTCAAAGTTCGACTGTAACTGTAGACACAAAAGAGAAGAAAAAGATAACACATGCATGTAATATAATTTCCCCTCGTTATTTTTTGAGCCATTAAGTTGATAGGTGTCATTCCAGCCAACATAAATAATAATAATAATGACAATAATAAAAAACTTCCAAAGAAAGTACTGTCCAAGTGAACTTGAAAGAATTTACAGAGCAATGATCTACAAATATGAAGCAATTACTAAGAACTGCTCCATATATGTATAATAATATTACTTTATGGTCAACTGAACAAACATAATGAAAACCTCTACTACATTATTAACATAAACATATATTATGTCGTTTTAATTATTTAGTAATATCATAATGGAAATATAAACTTGTACAATTTTATTTTACTATTCAGAATTGTTTAATATTTTATTCGGTGAACTATCCCAATACCCATCATTAAAATAGGTCACTATTGGATTCGCTTATTGATTTTGCAAATTTAAGGTCAAATTTAACCAGTCTTGGGTCCTTATCCAACGATGACAACAATACTAACAGACTAATTTCTTACTGACTTCCCCAACACTTCATAGAAAACAATAATTACCTTATCTTTCAAAGCGAAACCAAAACTAAGATTACTAGAAACGTCAGGGACGTCATTTGAAACTTTTCTGGCAGAGTTTGTTTTTTTCTTTCTTACTTTACCTTACTGGGTAACAGGGAACTCTCAAATAAGTGACCACTGGGTAACAGGGAACTCTGAAATAAGTGACCGGCAGTACAGTTTACTGAATCGATTTTCTCGAAACCTTAACAAAGATTTTCTCTAAACATTGTATACTAAGATTATGACATTCACTTGAAACATTTTCCCCGGAAAAATTCTATTTGAGCGGGTCTGGGGTGGGGGTGAAGTTGAATTTTCCTATTAAAGTGCTATTTTCATACATCATACGATGCTATAATGTATTTATTAACAATAAGAGTTAAATGTTTGTCAAAATTTCGAGTTAAAAAAAACCGGTTGACCGGAAATGGGTTTTTACTGAAAGTTTTTAAAATTAAAATTAAATTAAAAGAGACTAAAGAGTTTCCTTACTACACACGTATAGACCTATCATTTTTGTTTGATTTTTTTCTCCGAATAATAAATTTTTGAGAGGCTCTGGGCAAGGAGGGTATTTCTTGATCTTACGATGGGTAGTTCGTAAGTTATAGTTGAAAGTCTCGGACGAGCCCTCCCTCTCAGACCATAGGATTATTATGTTCGACTTAGAGGGGCTCAGTGTTGAGGTGACTGATTGTAGAAACCCCAAACAAACAAATTGGGATGATTTTAAAACCAATTGAGGTTCTGCTTTCAGCCGTATTGCGCTGCGAAGGCAGCTGGAACTGAAGCATTATCTAGAAGAAGTTAATGGGGCTTTCATAGGCGCCTTTGAGGATAGCTGCCCCACTAGCAGATTACATTGTAGTAATGACGCCCCTTGAGAAGCAAAGAGTTGGCGAAGCTGAGGTCTCAGGTGCGGAAGCTCCATAATAGAGCTAAGCGCATAGGGGACTGGCAAAGCTACACCTTGGGGCTTACTACGTACAACAAGGAAATTAGGAAAGAAAAAAGGAGAAGCTTCAGGAAATTCTGTGAAGACATTAGCTCCCTGCCTGTGGCGGCCAGGTTTCATAAAGCAATGGCCAAATATGGCATGGGAGCGAATATGTCATGAAACCTGATGGCAGTTATGCACAGAATGGAGATCAGAGAGCTCATCTCCTGTTAGATACGCACTTCCCGGGGAGTTTACCGTGGGAAGATAAATTTGAGTTAATAGAACCAGGCAGACTTGGCAGGGCAAACTGGGAGATGGCTAGAACCATCTGTACGCCTTCAAGGCTGAAATGGGCAATCAGCGCCTTTCAGCCCCACAACTCACCTGGTGTGGATGGGGTCTTTCCTGCCCTTTTGCAGAGGGGCATGGTAGAGATACTCTCTCACGTTGTACGAGTTACTCGAAGTAGTTTGGCGCTCGGGTATATACCGAGACCATGGAGGAGGGCGAGGGTGGTGCTCATCCCGAAAACCGGGAATAGGGACTCCGCCTTATATAAATCCTTCGATAGTATCTGCCTTACGTCTTTTCTTCTTTAGGCAACGGAGAAGGCCTTGGACAATTACATAAGAACAGAGACCCTGGAGGGATGCCCTTGCACCCGCGAAAACATGCATACCGGGCGGGAAGATCCACGGATGCTGCACTGTATGAGCTGACGTCTGGTCCAGGAATCTCTAGATGTTAAAGAAACAGCCATTAGCGTCTTTCTAGACATAGAGGGCGCTTTTGTTAACACCTCCCGTGAGGCTGTCAGTAGGGCCTAATTAAAAGGGGAATGGACGGCACTATGGCGAGGTGGATGAATGAGATGTTGTCCACAAGAACAGTGGAGACAATGGTGGGACAACGAACCATCAGAATCAATACGACTAGAGGCTGCCCCCAAGGGGGGGTTTTGTCACCCCTAAAGTGGGGTAGTAGACGAAGTTCTCTGCAAGCTGGCGGATCTCGACATCTCCTGTTAGGGTTTTGCCGACGATATCGTCATAATTGCTAGAGGAAAGTTCGAAGAAACCCTATGCGAAATATTACAAAGGGGTTTGGATATTACCAATAGATGGTGCCTTTTCTGTGGGGTTGGGAATTAACCCAACACAAACCATGGTAGTCCCTTTTACTAGGCGAAGGACTCTTCCACACTTGAAAAGTATCCAGTTACCGGAGTCGATTTAGATTGGAAAAAAGAAGTTAAATATCTTGGAGTAACTTTTGATAGTAAGCTCCAAAGGAACAAGTATGCTGAATTAACTGCCAGTAAGGCTACTCGCGCCTTACTCGGCGCAGGAGGATGGCGGGCAAGTCCTGGGGATGCCCTCATCGCATTCTTAATTGGTTGTACACCTTGATGGTGAGACCGATCATCACCTATGGCGCGGTAGCGTGGTGTAGCAGGACAAAGATTGAGAAGGTCAAGAAAACTCTTGACAATGTACAGCGCCTTGCGTGCCTATGCACGACGGGAGCAATGAGGACGTGTCCCATGGCCGGGATTGAGGTCATTCTCAATCTCACACCGCTCCTCCTGGTGGTGGAAAGGATGGCGAAGGGAGAAGAATCTCTAGAGAGGGCGTGGGGGCACTTCCTTCTGTCGGCTCCATCCCCTAGAACCTTCCTAGGGATAGTATAACTAAGAAATATAGTTTCGTTAGAAATTTTTCCTCGAAGATAAGCACGAAAAGGGAGTGGAGCAAAGAATCCGCCCTGGCCAATATTACTAAGCATGCCACTAAATACAGATGGGTCTAAGACCTCGAAGGAACTGGGGCAGGGGTGTTTGGGCCTAGAACTAAATACTCGGAACCCATGGGCACGTTTCCCAGTATCTTCCAGGCGGAAATTCACGCTATTGGAAGGTACGTTCAGTACCTCGATAGGGGATATCGTAATCACGAGATAGTTATCCTATCCGATAGTCAGGCTGCCATTAAAGCACTGAGCTCCTATGTATCGGTTCTAAAATGGTATGGGAATGCCTAGGTAAGCTTAATGACCTAGGCAGAGAAATAAAGTCACCCTATTGTGGGTGCGGGGCATGTCTGCGGGGAAGGTAATGAGGTGGCCGACACCCTGACAAAAGAAGGCGCTATGGCCGGAGCCCTTTTGCGGAGTCAGGTATTCTTAGAAGAAATCAAGAATTCAATCAATCCGATTTTGAGTAAATCGCAAAATAAAAACTAAATATCAAGTTTGAACTTTCTGCGATTTACCGTTTTTGAGTTATGCTGAGCAACATGCACACGCACATAGACCATTGCACCCATGACCTATGCACGCCCATAGACCATTGCACCCATGACCTATGCACGCCCATAGACCATTGCACTCATGACCTGTGCACGCCCATAGACCATTTCTAAAAGCCACTGTTTCGGACTCGAGGAGCCTATTTTCCGGTGAAAACTTGATATAGGAAATGTGACACGATCGCAATACTTCCTCCTAACAGCAGTAAGAGAAAGTAAAGTCTGTGTTTCACACCAAATTTATTTTTTGTTTTAAATATGTGGGGTTGGGTCAGCAGTTTTTGAATACGTGGGGATGCTGGATAACATGGGGTTTTATCCGTCGTAACATGCATATTTTTGTTGTACCTGACCGGCTTCGGATTTTCATCCATCGTCAGAAAAAGTTATCAAATTTGTGTAGAGAGCTGACTTCAACTTAATGTTTTCGTTACCACTACACTTGTTGATATCCGACGGATAAAATCCCAGATGTTAATTCTTTTTGTTAACTTTTGTCATAGTTCTTGCCAAATTTCTCTTGTAACATCCTGTTTGCGCATTATTTCACATTACATACTGTCTCGACGTTCACTTCCCCATCTCTCAATGTCGCCTGGGCTAGTGAAGAGAATTTAAACAGCTGATCACCGCAGCTGACGTACTTGATGTTTATTAAAATACTCTGGGTAACAACATTATAGTTGCCATAGAGAAAGCAAGAGATCAACAACGTACCTTAACTTTCAAAATATTTGAAATATGTTGTACAATAAACAACAGGATACTGTAGATGGGAAATAAACCGTAGCAATATGAATATGTCAAAATGAAGTTGTAACTGTCAAAATCAGTTTGCTTTTAGCTTGAATATTTATATTTTCCATATACAAAAAAAACTTTTCATTCTAATTGATTCGTTAATATATTTGACATACGAGGCAAAAAGTTCGATATCTGTTATCAAGGGGGTCGGGGGTTATATGGAAAATATGAAAATAGATGGGGTCAATAGATGGACTGCAACTGGAAATATATCGTTCTCAAAATGGTACCGTTAATCTTATGTTCCATGTTGGTTGATGAGAAATTCAGGCAATGCGAGATTTGTAAGAAGCAGGTTGTTAAGTTTTTCTGAGAAGAAAGATTTCGCTATAATTTCTCTATAAGTACAGCTTTGTTAAGAATTCCGCTTCGAAGTTCCAGAAGGGAGTGGAACAGTGAATGCGCTCTGTCTGGCATTAAAGAACACAATAATGTACGGATGGATCAAGGACCCTTGATGGGACTGGGGTCGGAATGTTTGGGCTAAAGAACAGACATTTGGAGGCTATTGGCGGGCAAGTTACCACAGCATCTTCTAGGCGGAAATTCAATCGGAAGATGTGTCCAAAGTTGACAGGAAATATCAGAATCAGGAGATTTGTAATCCTATCCGATAACCAGGCCGCCATTAAAGCACTGAACTTATATGTCATCAGGTCAAAAATGGTATAGGAATGCGTCGGCAAACTCAATGACCTGGGCAGGAATAATAGAGTTAATCTATTTTGGATGTCAGCGTGGAAGGAAATGAGATAGCAGACATCATGGCAAGGAAAGGCGCTATATTTTTCGTTAGCACTGAATTTTTAGTGGAATAAGCGACCATTCTCTTCGGAAAGTGCTCAGAAATGAGAAGGAAGTGAAGAAAGCACAGCTCTGGAAAACCTTTCAAGGACTGAGGCAAACTAAGACCTCTCTGGGCGGTTATAACCATTGTAAACTCACAAGACACCTGAAGAAGCGGGCCTAGAACACGATAGCACCTGCAGGATCTGTGGGGAAATGGAAGGGACTCTAATAACACTCCGATGCTCCACTGCGATGCTACCATCCAGAGAAGATTTGGAAGATATAACCTCCCAAGATCCTTTCTTTCTAGAGTCGATAGTTTCGATAACAAAATTTGGAAATCGACGACAGCAAAAATAGACCTTAGTACTATTATTTGTTTGTTACTTCAAAATATCTATGATTCCAATAACAGGTACGGCGCTTGCGCACGGTGGCATGAGATGTTATTCGATATCATGCTTTTATGAAATAGTATAAATTGATCGTTCATTTGATGCGACATGTCCTTACTTGTGATTTGAACTTTGAATACAATTATTTATTGAGGAGCAGTACATACTACGAAAAAGGAAATCAGAGGCCACTGTTTTTATTCAAGTTTGAACAAAAATATTCTGTTTCAAGCAAATACATACTTTATTTATTATATTATATTTTATATATATATATATATATATACTCTTTTTTACTATATACATATATACATATAGTATATTGGAATGTGTTCAGAAAGTAGTATTGTATCCTATATATATACTTTTTTTTTATTATAGGGGCTCTCGAAATTGTTTGTTAATAATTTTTTTTTTCTTATAAATTATGCTAATAATAATAGTAATAATAATAATAATAATAATATACTTTATTAAAACACAAATAAACATTTCTATAGCAAAACTGAAAACACAAGTATATACGGCTTGGGAAACCCGTCAGCCGGAGGTTGATGTAAAACAAAACCAATTTAAATCCTAATACAAATGAACCAATAATTTCATATTACTAAAAACAATAAGTGACATCAATCAAAATGTAATAAATGCAAAAAGTAATTAATTACTAATTTAATTTAAGGAATTAATGCTGTTAATTAAATGGAAAAATAAACTTTTATCAATATTACATAATCCAAAGAATAGTATAAAAACAACAAAAACTTATGATACATAAATAAATTATAATAATACCAAATTAAGTTACATGATGAAAATTAACAACAATCAAAAATTAAATTCCTGCACCAACTGAAAACGGTAGCGCCAAGCAGACCTGGCGAAATTTATAAGACCATGACAGTCCAGAGCATTTAAATAATCTCTCAGTGAACTCACAGCGAGGGTACGGACACCCAAGTAACGCAATCGGAATTCCGTCAGTATAGGGCAGACTGCAAGAAAGTGAACGATATCTTCTCTAGCATTTAAATTGCATAAAGAACACGTCTGGACATCCCTCTCCAGCCAAGGAGTGTGATTCAGGAATAAAAGTTCACCTCTTAGCTTAAAAAGCCATCGCAAATGCTGAAGTGTATATGTCCTATTATCATCGTGCCGTTCAAAGGAAAATAGCATTTCATTCAAATCCAACTGTCCATAATGTGAAAATCTAACGGATGCCCTAGCCGACGCAATAACTTCTTCCCGATGAACCGTTCTAATCCTGACTATCAGCGCTGCCAGCTGATCTCTCCAACACTCCCAGTCATTAATAGAGGGGCTAAACACACAGTCATATTTCTCCGCCAACCTTATCCAACTACCAAACCAATAGGCGTTCTGTTTGATTACTTCCAACGCCAAAATTCTGGGGATCTAGATTGAGGCAGGTTCAACACCTTCAGACAGTAATTGAAATGCATCCTTAAAGTAAACAACAACAGTAAATCCACACCCGTCTCCACATAGAGCATATAATTGGGGGTAATATTAGGCAGTGAATACAGTTTTTTAATAACAAATCTTAAGAACTGTTCTAACACCTCATAGCGTTGATAGCCCCATATCTGAGCTGCATAACAGGCAATAGACCTAGACACTGAATTAAACAATAAGAACTTTTTGGAAGAGGGAACCACATTTTGAGAGATAAGGCCGGACCAAACGCTATTAACAGCAACCTTAGCTGAAACCACCCTCTCCTTAATATGATTCTTAAAACAGAGACGAGGTGTGAGAAGTACCCCTAAATACCTGTATTTATTCACCACCTCGATTGCATGCTCACCATATACCCACCTCTCCTTAGAGGACAACCTACCCCCTCTACGGAAAACCATGATCTTCGATTTGTTAAGATTAATGGATAATCCCCATTGGTCGCAGTATCTGTAAAGGGCGTTAATGTTTCTTTGAAGCTGTATCGGATTATCCCCCAGCAAAACAATAACATCCGCATACATCAACACGTTGAAAACTTTATTCGCCACACGTACACCCCCGGCACTTCCAGACACTCAGGCAAATCATCTAAAAAGAGAGAGATGAGGAGGGGTGAAAGCAGGCATCCTTGCCTGACACCACTATTTACATGAAAAAACTGCGAAATCCCCTCCCTTCCTCTAACTGCCGCAAAAGTTTCCTGGTACAGTGATTTAATGACAGACAAAAATTTGTAGGAGACGCCTAAATTAAACAGTTTCAAAATTAGAGCCCTACGATTAATTCTGTCAAAAGCCGCCGAGAAATCGACGAAGAAGCAGTAAACTTTTTGTTTCCTCTTTAAGGATCTTAATTTAATAATGTTCGTTAATATAAATAATTGTCTAAAGTGAAGAATCTCCGCCGAAACCCAGCCTGGTATTCACTCAGTAAATTATTTTCCTCCACGTAACTTTCTAATCTCGACAGCAGTAGACCGGTGAAAATTTTGGCAACCGTATCAATACATGATATCCCTCGATAATTGGATACATCGTTAATTTCACCCCGCTTAAACATTGGGAAAACAATAGACTTACTGAATGAGCCCGGGGTGCATCCTACTTCATAAATATAATTAAACAAAGAAAGAAGTCCTTCATAAAAAATATCCGGGGCGTTTTTATAAAATTCCGAGGGGATGCGGTCGAAACCAGGGGCCTTATTGCTCTTCAACTTAACCACAGCCGATTTTAATTCATCTAATGAAAATGGCGAATCCAGATAGGGGCTAACAGTAAAAGGTTCAGCATATTGAACTAATAGGAAATAATGAGTAGGATTCAATAAATTCTCAAAATGCGTAACCCACGTTGACATAGTAATACCATTTCCACATATAAAGTTTTTTCTTTTGAAATGATTAAAAATACGCCATAATTCTGCAGAATCTTTCGCCGACCCACAGCGTTTTACCAAAGAACTAAAATATTCCTTCTTTTTACTAATACATATGAATTTATATTCCCTATTCGCATCGAGGTAAGCATCTCTAACAGTTACAGAATTGCTGCTACGGAAAAGCTGTAACAATTTGAAGGATTTTTTACGGGCACGAATACAAGACCCGTCAAACCATTGGTTCTTCCTATAAAGTCTAATAAATGAAGGAGACGAGCAGGGAACCACGCTAGCTTTTCTGACCGCATCAGTAAATATATCCAACCTTTTCTGTATATCCGAAGGGAAGGAATGGGTATTATTCAAGATATACTCCAATTTCTTTTTATATTTCTCTGCCCTTTCAGATGACCAGAGTAACTGGGGCATTAGAGGCATCACTGTATCCTCAGCAGAGGATTGAAACTTCAGAGTAATACTTAGAGGCAAATGTTCCGAATAGCTCACGGGCAACACATGAAAGTCCTCTACTAATGAGATGAGATCAAGAGACACCGAACATATGTCGTTCACCGAACAACCATGATTACTTATATATGTGAACTCACCTTCGACATCACCAGGGAATCGCCCATTCAAAACTATTAAACTATGATCATCGCAGAATTCCAAGAATGCAGAACCCCTATTATTAAGAATCTGGTCTTTAGAGTTCCTGAGAAGTCGACAATTTGGATTATTAATATAAAGGTCATCAGGAAGAGCCTGCAAGTCGGCTATTCGAATATTACAATCTCCAACTATCATATATTTAAAAGAATTATGAGTCGATAAAAAAGTGCTTAATTTAAAAAAATCACTATCCCAGGAATTGCAGTTAATATAAACCGGATAAATGAAATATTCTAATGAAAACAATTTTACAAAAATTAAGTCGATATTCTCAATTTGCACAAACCGCACCACTTCATTGGAAACCGAAGACTTAATACCATAAAGCTCGCCACCTATGGGTCTGCCAAGTCTTGAACGCCTAGATGCAGGAATAAAACATAGATAATAATCATTTAAAATATTTTTAACATAACTAAAATTACATTCTTCCAAAAAAGTTTCAAAAAAAACAAAAATTTCAAATTCTTTAACAAAATTCACAAAGTATTGATCTTTAATTTTATTCTTCAGACCGCACACATTATACGAAAGCAAACTTAACTTATTCAAATCACATCGCACACTTTTTCCGGCACGCCGGCTGACAACATTACCTCAGGATTTGGATGACGAAGGAGGCTCCGCAGATGAGGACTGATGAATAACTGGAAGTGCTCCAGCCATAGTAGAATTAATATCTCCCCCAAAATAATTATTAGGCACAGAATTGTTGTATACTTCCATAACAAACTTGGTTATGTCCGAGCCAATGACGTCACAAAGCTTTCGAGTTCCAGGGTCACCATTGAACTTCAAGCCATCTGCTAAAGTCCCTCGGAACTCGACTGATCCCACAAACATGCGATCACCTCGAAGAAATACCTTAATGTCAGGCCTAAGCTTCAAAATTTCCTTTCTTATTAACAATAGCTTAGATTGCTTCTTCCTAACATTTTCAGGGTAATCATTATGAACCGAAAAGCCGGTGCCCTTGAGCCTCTTGATTGTCCTCAGTACCAACAATTTGTCCGCATACAAAACAAAAGAAACCAAAAGGGGTCTATTAACGTTATCTCTCCTGCCCAACGGCGACACCAACAAAAAAGTTGAGTTCAACCTCACATTGAGGACCTGTTGACAGAAATCAGTCACCAACTTAAGAATATCATCATTCTGATTATATTTAAAACCTCGAAAAATTAGATTATTTCGTCGAGATTTCATTTCCAACGCTTCCATCGCCCACTCGATTTTCTCATGACTGGCTTTCATATTAGCAACTTCACTCTTAAGCATACAAATTTCCTCTTTTACAGCTTGATTTTCCTCATGAAGAAGCTTAAACTCCTCCTTTGTAGCGAGAGTGGATAGTTTAGTGTCAAGCAAGTTAGCCATAGTGCGCGTAATAGATGTCATTAATTCAGTTTTCAACGCATTAAGATCGCCAACAGACACTGCAGTACTCTCTGAACTCATTATTACTTTTTTAATATTTTTTCCAGTTAATTCTGGTGAGCTTCTGGAACGTTTTTGATTATTATTTGAACGTGGTCCAGGAGAAAAATACTTATCGTTCTTGGTGGCATCCAACTTAGATATCAATAAAAAAAAAATATTATTGCAATTGATAAAGCAAGCACAAATACGCTAGTAATAAAATATAATAAAAAAATAAAATAAAATTGGCTAACGATTTAAATTCTACTATACTATAATCAATCAGCTGGCAACCAAACAAAAATAAATTACACCAGTGTGTCTGTGTGCAAGTGTGCAGCATAAACAACAACTATGTCCCCTCGACAACGGCTCCCCTCCACTAAGTACCAAAGTCTATATCACTATCTTCAAAAAAACTTGTTTTATTAAACAATATTCACCACTATTTTATATTTTCCTTAAAAAACGACTCGATAATTTTTTATTTTATTTTGATAGAATTAATAAGCACACAAAGAGAAAAGTTTTGCACCAAAACACAAATAAAAAATCCGCCAACAAACCACTTAAAAACAGAAAAAAGAACAGAGCACCTTATACACGTCTGTTCAGTATGGCAGTCAAACATCATTATATAATTGTTTCATTACATAATTGTTTTTTATAATCATTATAAAAACTCATTTATATAATTGTTTTACAAATTTTTTATTATCAATTTGTTACAATGACATGTTTATGGTATAATACATTGAATAATTAATAAAACTCATTTATTTAATTTTTTATGGTATAATACACTGTTTTGATCAATTAATACCAAAATATTTATAATGTATCATAAAAAACATAAAATTAAATTTTTGGTCTAATATGTTTACGCAAACGTTAATCTGCATCAATATCCTGCACTAAAATGTCCCGGTGTCCATAGGCCAACGAGTTTATTCCATCAGGCAGGATGAACCGTTTATTATCTGAGGCTGAAAGGCTTCGTTTATTAATTAAGGTGGAGTAGACTTTATGCCCTACCGACCGAATCGATTTCATTATGCTTAACATCGAGACATCGTTGAATAGGACGGATTTATAATCGGCAAATCCAAGTTTCTTAAGCGTAGATCTTTGCACGCCTTTTGCACGCTTCTTTATATCCCCATCCACATCAATAGCATACATCTTCGGACGCAATGCAACCACTTCGGTAATTATGCGCCCATCCACTTCATCCTTAAATTTCCCCAATACCTTTTTATTTTTAATTGAGAAATTCGGATGGCTTGGATGATATCCTGACGTGTCAAAATGATCTTCCATTTCCAGCATATCCTTAAAAATGTCGTCTGTGCTGATACGGTACAATAGGGAGTCCGTATCCGTATATATTAAACGAAGCCGTTCTGGTCCATATTTTTGCAGCAGAATGGAGTAATGAAATTTGAAAATTATATCCTTCGAGATCTCCAAAATAGAAAAGCCCACGTACGGAACTTTGTTAAAGTATATCCTCGTTTTGGCCATCCTAACACCAACCAAATTCTCATCATATATTTTAGCATCGAGGAATGTTGGCTTTGCAATTAATTTCATTAATCTGCTATCATTAGTGACAAGCTCAAAGTTCATCCTTTTACGCACATTCTCCATAGTCTTCCCAAAGTTTGCATTATTATATAATTTGTACTGATTCTTCTCAAAATCGTTGGTTGCACGAGTCCTCATATCCGTGTTTAATTTGATGTAAGGAAGAAGCCATGGTGATTGCTTAAATCGAAGGGCTCTACGAACCCGCACCAGCTGCAGCCCATAATCGAGGGCCTGTTTAAGAGCAATGTAGTGAACCACGTATCTCTCCCGCTTGCCAAGATGAGGAATCAATTTTTTAATATTTCCCTCACTGTTAGGAGGCGCCATTGTTTCTGCAAGAAACGGGAGGTCGTTGTGAAGCGGATGAAGATGTTCTGGATATTCCAGATCCACTTCTAATATATATCCAAAGTCGGAATCATCAGGGATGTCTTGAACTTGAATCTCTTCCGGCTGTTCCCCCCATTCAAAGCCTCCATAAGGTAAAAACCTACTCTGTGCATCACCATATAAATTGTTTGCATCGTAATACATGATGAATACTGACTCTTGCGTTGGATCATAGGTTTGCATGTATTTATTATTGGCCTTGCAATACCGTAGGGAAGCCTGCAGATACCTCCTCTTATGCCACGTTCGACCATTAGAATCATTTCATAATCAAGCAGAAGTTCCAATTTAATGCCTGTTAACCTCAACATAGCATCCCACGCCATACCGGGAGCAGTGAAATAATGCGCAGGATCGATTTTATGAGTACTCATTGTCACACGTCTAAAGTTTTCAAAGACATCAGCCAGCAACAAAACATCAGTCTTTAAATAGATATCACTATATTCTCCCAACGTTGTACAATGAAACTCGTTCCACACCTTCACTGCATGGTTATAATCCTCTTCGCCAATATGGCTGTCCGTCAAGGCGTTGTAGAATGCAACCTTAGGTGGTAAATTTTCTTCATCCAATTTCTGCCAGGAACTCACATAGTCGTACGGGAAAACGCCTTTTCTTAATACAAGGAGCAGCTGCGTTTCAGTGAAATATTTCGCAGTTTCCATGAAAGAAGATTTTGGTAAGTAATTAACTAGTTGAGCCAGACTCTCTGCCATGAATCTGAATGAATCCAAGAAGCGAAATTGAATACCATTAATGTACTTTGCAAATGAAATAAACTTCTCTTCAGTATGAGGTATTACATTAACTCTGCCTGGAAGTTTCCCCAATTCTTTAATAATAAAATGCGAATCGTACCCGCTGAGATTGTGAATGAATACTGGAACATAAGTTGGTTGCCGGCATCGCAAATTACAATTATTACATGCAGCGCCCCTATATTTGCCTGAAATATGACAATGATCCCGCACCTTATGGTTGGCTTCGCTGAATGTATGATTGCAGAGATAACAGGTATCAGCTGCCTTCCATTCTCTTTCTTCTAACTCACTAATCATTATGTCCACATTTTTGTTTAACATCTTGCCAATGACTGTTGATAAATCGCTTAGATGACGTAAGAATTTTTCGGCTGCATTCTCTCCCCTATATAGAAATGGTTCTTTAAGCGTCCAAA
The DNA here is from genome assembly GCA_011037195.1 of Triatoma infestans. Taxonomy (NCBI): domain Eukaryota; kingdom Metazoa; phylum Arthropoda; class Insecta; order Hemiptera; family Reduviidae; genus Triatoma; species Triatoma infestans. Next base: position 629,646 of record JAAEAF010000343.1, read on the forward strand.
GATGTTCTATTTCATCGGTGGGTTTTACACAGGCGCAGAAAGAAAACGGTTCATGTTCCTGATAGTTCGTTGTAGATGATCGGGCTGGGGAAGGCGCACATGAATGTATAGGTTTTAAAAGGCACTCGAAATCGGCGTAAATCACAAAATTTGCTTTTAGCTGACGTTCAACGTTTTTAAATTCTATAAAAGGTTCTTCAGTTGGGAGTTTAACAGCTGCTGGAATGTTATCGCCACAATATATCCTGTGTTCTTGTAGTTTACCCTCTGCTGATTTTCCATAACGCCCATCAAAGTGTGTAAAACAGCGTTTACACAACTGTATTGCATGCGCATAGTTTGTTTTTTGCCCGGAAACCAACCTATTGAAATGTTTAATAAAAACATAATGTTGTTTTTCTCCATCTTGCATGAGTAAAAGGTCGCGATGGTCTAGCAGTTCTTCTTTAACAACCTTCAGCGGGTAAACACTATTATCACCATCCAACCCGAAAACATTTATTGATATATTGTTTACTTTTTCGAACTTTTTGATCTGGTGAAGAGGCGTGGGGAATGAAACGCACTCAAAATTATCAGGATGGACCAGCGTTTTATATTTACTAACACGTTGAGGGTCTTTATCCACAAATTTTGCTAATACAGCATATTTAAAACACTCCTCGTCGTAATTCTCCGGATTTATACAAGCCTTCTTAGCAGCGATAGATTTAGGAAGTTTGATATATGTCGACCCTCCTAACGGCTTGTACATATTTATCCGCAACCTTGCTCCATCTATCCCAACCAGCTTCCATCCACTCTTCTCTAACTGTGCCTCTTCCATTTCGTTCACTAATTTCTTGAATATATGTTCGAGAAACTCACCGATATCTGTGTCCATATAAATGGCCTTATTCCGAGTTTTAAATGATCTATCAGTTTGTTCCCCAAGTGTATTCTCAAACAGACATTCCACACTATATTAATTTTTAGCGTACGTTTCTCTTCCAATTGTTGTTTAATGAGCTCGTATAGACGCCTTTTAATCGACTGCAGAAACGTAGATAGATCTTCAAATTCCGCTGATTGCAGAAAATATGACCTTATTCTCCCCCGACATGCCGATTCATATTCTTCAGATGCCCGTTTCAACAATTCCGCTTTAGTTGGTTCCACACATGCCTTTTCATCGCCTGAATTATCATATCGAGCTTTCTTTACAGGAGGTCGGTCAGCACAGACTATTTCATGTCGCTCGCCGTTATATCTATTCAAAAAAGTCCGTTTACAGCCCTTACAGACATACATCTGGTTTGCATTACAGTATCTTTGGTGGCGATAGAGATTCTTCTTCAAAGTGAATGTTTTTCCACATTTCTCACAGCTAAATGTTGCCATCTTGAACGATGTTTAACGTGTAGGAAGTCACACTAAGACTGAGATCCATACCCCACGCATCTATATTTATACCTTCGGGAACCGACTTTGCGCATGCGCATAACTTTTCCCAAAATGTAACACAATCTAGAGTAATAAAGTACAAAACAAGTTTTAAGCATGTGCATAGCATTTCTCAAATGTGACACGATCTAGAGTAATAAAGTACAAAACCATTGTTGCGCATGCGCATAGCATTTCTCAAATCTAGAGTAAATTGGTATATTAATAAACAGAAATAGCACTTTTAGGAGACAACCTAACCCCCCCCCCCCACCTCCGCCTCAAAGGTGCCTAAAATGCATTTTCCCAGAGAAATATTTCAAATAAAAATTGTAGATCCTTGTATGTGTAGTTGATATATCAATTTTACTGAAAATTGTTGGAACTATTTTGAAATGATTGCAAAATCCATTCAGTAAAGTGGTACTTCCGCTTGAGGAATTTCGACAGATAACGGACTTCTGGAACCCCATGTGATACCCCAGACGGAATAGCGTGTTTGAACTAATTACTATAACACTAAACAGAAAATGGTTAAATATTACGTAATGTTCTAAAAATAGATCTTTAGAGGCGGTGACCTTGAAAGGAAGTTAAAACTATAAACAATTAGCTATCGAATATGCATATTTACATATTTGTAAAAAAATGAATGTGTGTGTGTGTGTGTGTCGGATTCATTGACCTTTAGATAGCAAGACTATGCATGTTTTTTGCAACATTGTGCCAGACTTGATTGAAGTATTATTATTTCGCGCTGTTTGAAACACCAATTTTGGCGGAAAAAAAATTTTTAAAAAACTTGTTTTATTTCCTTAAAAATATAATATTAAAAATCATTCACTCATTTCATTTATTTATTGTGATGAAGAACCCTCTTTAATCTATAAAAACAGATTTAAATGAATAATATCAATACAATCGAGAGTGTTTTCTTACTTCCAACCCCATGCCCAAGCTCCATGCCGGCTGGTCATACTCTGAATATAAACTCGCGCAGAAGGTTGGAGGGGTTAGGGCAAATGAGGCAATCCCCACTTTACATCATTAATATTCCCCCTACTGCCAATAGAAAGAACGCAGCGAATTTTAGGTGAACAATAGGGCATATATGTAAGCAGTTTTTCTCTTCCAAAAATATTTTTTAAGAAAATGCACTTAGTATTCCAAATTAATGAAATTCATCGGTGTTTTTTTGGAAAAATCATAAAAACTAAAAACTGTTCAGTAAAACACAGTTCCGGCTTACTAATTTTTCTTGAAACTCGGAATTTTGGCAATCCTCGGAAACCCTACCCCATACCTCTATGCATAGACTTGCTATCTATGCTGTTGAAATTCTGAGTTTGAAGAAAATCAAATGACCGGAAGTGTTTTTTTTTTTTCAATGTTCTACTATTTTTCTAAAAACGGCTCCAACGATTTTCTTTATACTAAGTATGTGAACTATGCGTATAAGTAGCTACAACTTTTACTTGAAACATTTCTCCAGATAACCTCATTTTAAGCGGGCCTTGAGGTATGGGGTAGGGTTTTATTTACCTCTAAAATGCTACCATATTTAATTATACAATTCTACCATCTAGACCAAAATTAATTGCCTAGATTAATGGATTGCCAAAATTCCGAGTTTCAAGAAAAATTAGTAAGCCGGAACTGTGTTTTACTGAACAGTTTTTAGTTTTTATGATTTTTCCATAAAAACACCGATGAATTTCATTAATTTGGAATACTAAGTGCATTTTCTTAAAAAATATTTTTGGAAGAGAAAAACTGCTTACATATATGCCCTATTGTTCACCTAAAATTCGCTGCGTTCTTTCTATTGGCAGTAGGGGGAATCTTAATGATGTAAAGTGGGGATTGCCTCATTTGCCCTCACCCCTCCAACCTGCTGCGAGAGTTTATATTCAGAGTATGACCAGGCCGGCATGGAGTTGGTCATGCGTGTTTGAAGTAGAAAACACTCTCGCTTGTATTTATATTTATCATTTAAATCTGTTTTTATAGATTACAGAGGGTTCTTCATCACAATAAATAAATGAAATGAGTGAATGATTTGTAATATTATATTTTTAAGGAAATAAAACAAGTTTTTTAAAAATTTTTTTTCCGCCAAAATTGGTGTTTCAAACAGCGCGAAATAATAATACTTCAATCAAGTCTGGCACAATGTTGCAAAAAACATGCATAGTCTTGCTATCTAAAGGTCAATGAATCCGACACCGATGAATTTCATTAATTTGGAATACTAAGTGCATTTTCTTAAAAAATATTTTTGGAAGAGAAAAACTGCTTACATATATGCCCTATTGTTCACCTAAAATTCGCTGCGTTCTTTCTATTGGCAGTAGGGGGAATATTAATGATGTAAAGTGGGGATTGCCTCATTTGCCCTCACCCCTCCAACCTTCTGCGAGAGTTTATATTCAGAGTATGACCAGGCCGGCATGGAGTTGGTCATGCGTGTTTGAAGTAGAAAACACTCTCGCTTGTATTTATATTTATCATTTAAATCTGTTTTTATAGATTACAGAGGGTTCTTCATCACAATAAATAAATGAAATGAGTGAATGATTTTTAATATTATATTTTTAAGGAAATAAAACAAGTTTTTTAAAAATTTTTTTTCCACCAAAATTGGTGTTTCAAACAGCGCGAAATAATAATACTTCAATCAAGTCTGGCACAATGTTGCAAAAAACATGCATAGTCTTGCTATCTAAAGGTCAATGAATCCGACACACACACACACACACACACACACACATTCATTTTTTACAAATATGTAAATATGCATATTCGATAGCTAATTGTTTATAGTTTTAACTTCCTTTCAAGGTCACCGCCTCTAAAGATCTATTTTTAGAACATTACTTAATATTTAACCATTTTCTGTTTAGTGTTATAGTAATTAGTTCAAACACGCTATTCCGTCTGGGGTATCACATGGGGTTCCAGAAGTACGTTATCTGTCGAAATTCCTCAAGCGGAAGTACCACTTTACTGAATGGATTTTGCAATCATTTCAAAATAGTTCCAACAATTTTCAGTAAAATTGATATATCAACTACACATACAAGGATATACAATTTTTATTTGAAATATTTCTCTGGGAAAATGCATTTTAGGCACCTTTGAGGCGGAGGTGGGGGGTTAGGTTGTCTCCTAAAAGTGCTATTTCTGTTTATTAATATACCAATTTACTCTAGATTTGAGAAATGCTATGCGCATGCGCAACAATGGTTTTTTACTTTATTACTCTAGATCGTGTCACATTTGAGAAATGCTATGCACATGCTTAAAACTTGTTTTGTACTTTATTACTCTAGATTGTGTTACATTTTGGGAAAAGTTATGCGCATGCGCAAAGTCGGTTCCCGAAGGTATAAATATAGATGCGGGAGGTATGGATCTCAGTCTTAGTGTGACTTCCTACACGTTAAACATCGTTCAAGATGGCAACATTTAGCTGTGAGAAATGTGGAAAAACATTCACTTTGAAGAAGAATCTCTATCGCCACCAAAGATACTGTAATGCAAACCAGATGTATGTCTGGAAGGGCTGTAAACGGACTTTTTTGAATAGATATAACGGCGAGCGACATGAAATAGTCTGTGCTGACCGACCTCCTGTAAAGAAAGCTCGATATGATAATTCAGGCGCTGAAAAGGCATGTGTGGAACCAACTAAAGCGGAATTGTTGAAACGGGCATCTGAAGAATATGAATCGGCATGTCGGGGGAGAATAAGGTCATATTTTCTGCAATCAGCGGAATTTGAAGAGCTATCTACGTTTCTGCAGTCGATTAAAAGGCGTCTATACGAGCTCATTAAACTACAATTGGAAGAGAAACGTACGCTAAAAATTAATATAGTGGTGGAATGTCTGTTTGAGAACACACTCGGGGAACAAACTGATAGATCATTTAAAACTCGGAATAAGGCCATTTATATGGACACAGATATCGGTGAGTTTCTCGAACATATATTCAAGAAATTAGTGAACGAAATGGAAGAGGCACAGTTAGAGAAGAGTGGATGGAAGCTGGTTGGGAGAGATGGAGCAAGGTTGCGGATAAATATGTACAAGCCGCTAGGAGGGTCGACATATATCAAACTTCCTAAATCTATCGCTGCTAAGAAGGCTTGTATAAATCCGGAGAATTACGACGAGGAGTGTTTTAAATATGCTGTATTAGCAAAATTTGTGGATAAAGACCCTCAACGTGTTAGTAAATATAAAACGCTGGTCCATCCTTATAATTTTGAGTGCGTTTCATTCCCCACGCCTCTTCCCCAGATCAAAAAGTTCGAAAAAGTAAACAATATATCAATAAATGTATTCGGGTTGGATGGTGATAATAGTGTTTACCCGCTGAAGGTTGTTAAAGAAGAACTGCAAGACCATCGCGACCTTTTACTCATGCAAGATGGAGAAAAACAACATTATGTTTTTATTAAACATTTCAATAGGTTGGTTTCCGGGCAAAAAACAAACTATGCGCATGCAAAACAGTTGTGTAAACGCTGTTTTACACACTTTGATGGGCGTTATGGAAAATCAGCAGAGGATAAACTACAAGAACACAGGATATATTGTGGCGATAACATTCCAGCAGCTGTTAAACTCCCAACTGAAGAACCTTTTATAGAATTTAAAAACGTTGAACGTCAGCTAAAAGCAAATTTTGTGATTTACGCCAATTTCGAGTGCCTTTTAAAACCTATACATTCATGTGCGCCTTCCCCAGCCCGATCATCTACAACGAACTATCAGGAACATGAACCGTTTTCTTTCTGCGCCTATGTAAAACCCACCGATGAAATAGAACATCTTTGGATGCTTAAAGAACCATTTCTATATAGGGGAGAGAATGCAGCCGAAAAATTCTTACGTCATCTAAGCGATTTATCAACAGTCATTGGCAAGATGTTAAACAAAAATGTGGACATAGTGATTAGTGAGTTAGAAGAAAGAGAATGGAAGGCAGCTGATACCTGTTATCTCTGCAATCATACATTCAGCGAAGCCAACCATAAAGTGCGGGATCATTGTCATATTTCAGGCAAATATAGGGGAGCTGCATGTAATAATTGTAATTTGCGATGCCGGCAACCAACTTATGTTCCAGTATTCATTCACAATCTCAGCGGGTACGATTCGCATTTTATTATTAAAGAATTGGGGAAACTTCCAGGCAGAGTTAATGTAATACCTCATACTGAAGAGAAGTTTATTTCATTTGCAAAGTACATTAATGGTATTCAATTTCGCTTCTTGGATTCCTTCAGATTCATGGCAGAGAGTCTGGCTCAACTAGTTAATTACTTACCAAAATCTTCTTTCATGGAAACTGCGAAATATTTCACTGAAACGCAGCTGCCCCTTGTATTAAGAAAAGGCGTTTTCCCGTACGACTATGTGAGTTCCTTGCAGAAATTGGATGAAGAAAATTTACCACCTAAGGTTGCATTCTACAACGCCTTGACGGACAGCCATATTGGCGAAGAGGATTATAACCATGCAGTGAAGGTGTGGAACGAGTTTCATTGTACAACGTTGGGAGAATATAGTGATATCTATTTAAAGACTGCTGTTTTGTTGCTGGCTGATGTCTTTGAAAACTTTAGACGTGTGACAATGAGTACTCATAAAATCGATCCTGCGCATTATTTCACTGCTCCCGGTATGGCGTGGGATGCTATGTTGAGGTTAACAGGCATTAAATTGGAACTTCTGCTTGATTATGAAATGATTCTAATGGTCGAACGTGGCATAAGAGGAGGTATCTGCAGGCTTCCCTACGGTATTGCAAGGCCAATAATAAATACATGCAAACCTATGATCCAACGCAAGAGTCAGTATTCATCATGTATTACGATGCAAACAATTTATATGGTGATGCACAGAGTAGGTTTTTACCTTATGGAGGCTTTGAATGGGTGGAACAGCCGGAAGAGATTCAAGTTCAAGACATCCCTGATGATTCCGACTTTGGATATATATTAGAAGTGGATCTGGAATATCCAGAACATCTTCATCCGCTTCACAACGACCTCCCGTTTCTTGCAGAAACAATGGCGCCTCCTAACAGTGAGGGAAATATTAAAAAATTGATTCCTCATCTTGGCAAGCGGGAGGGATACGTGGTTCACTACATTGCTCTTAAACAGGCCCTCGATTATGGGCTGCAGCTGGTGCGGGTTCGTAGAGCCCTTCGATTTAAGCAATCACCATGGCTTCTTCCTTACATCAAATTAAACACGGATATGAGGCCTCGTGCAACCAACGATTTTGAGAAGAATCAGTACAAATTATATAATAAGGCAAACTTTGGGAAGACTATGGAGAATGTGCGTAAAAGGATGAACTTTGAGCTTGTCACTAATGATAGCAGATTAATGAAATTAATTGCAAAGCCAACATTCCTCGATGCTAAAATATATGATGAGAATTTGGTTGGTGTTAGGATGGCCAAAACGAGGATATACTTTAACAAAGTTCCGTACGTGGGCTGTTCTATTTTGGAGATCTCGAAGGATATAATTTTCAAATTTCATTACTCCATTATGCTGCAAAAATATGGACCAGAACGGCTTCGTTTAATATATACGGATACGGACTCCCTATTGTACCGTATCAGCACAGACGACATTTTTAAGGATATGCTGGAAATGGAAGATCATTTTGACACGTCAGGATATCATCCAAGCCATCCGAATTTCTCAATTAAAAATAAAAAGGTATTGGGGAAATTTAAGGATGAAGTGGATGGGCGCATAATTACCGAAGTGGTTGCATTGCGTCCGAAGCTGTATGCTATTGATGTGGATGGGGATATAAAGAAGCGTGCAAAAGGCGTGCAAAGATCTACGCTTAAGAAACTTGGATTTGCCGATTATAAATCCGTCCTATTCAACGATGTCTCGATGTTAAGCATAATGAAATCGATTCGGTCGGTAGGGCATAAAGTCTACTCCACCTTAATTAATAAACGAAGCCTTTCAGCCTCAGATAATAAACGGTTCATCCTGCCTGATGGGATAAACTCGTTGGCCTATGGACACCGGGGACATTTTAGTGCAGGATATTGATGCAGATTAACGTTTGCGTAAACATATTAGAACAAAAAATTAATTTTATGTTTTTTATGATACATTATAAATATTTTGGTATTAATTGATCAAAACAGTGTATTATACCATAAAAAATTAAATAAATGAGTTTTATTAATTATTCAATGTATTATACCATAAACATGTCATTGTAACAAATTGATAAAAAAAAATTTGTAAAACAATTATATAAATGAGTTTTTATTCTAACTCCTCAAAAAATATTTATTAGCTGGTATGCATTTTTTAATAGGTATAATGTTAACACCCAGTATCATAATGGTTTGGTGTGATTAAACAGTATATGCTGATAAGACCAAGGACATCTACAATTATGCAATATCTTCTAACCAACTGTTTTTATCTATATATGTCTCGAGTGAGTCATAACAGCGGCTGTGCGGTCTTCTGACCGACTGAAATTCAATTAAAAAAAAATAATGCTATGTTATCGCATTAGATTGACCTCAAGGTCGAAGATAGGATGATAGCGAGCTGCTCTGCGATATATATGTAAAACTTTCTTATCAGCTTAAATGTTGCGTCATCTTAACTTCCTCTCTCTCTTCCGTTGCAATCTACGTGCTATAATTAATAGGTGTAAGCAGTAATAAAAAAACTTTTTTAAACACACTACTACAACTAAACAACTAACTTGGAACGCGCTCGTACAACGCACATAAATTTATAGACGAGATCTTTTTCTACATAGGACCGAGTGGCATCGGTGGTCTACTGGTTTAGATAACCGACTGTGAGTGCTGGGTTTGCTGGTTCGATTCAAGGTCATGTAGAAATCTTTTTTTTTCTCTTGAATTTAGGTCTGGGGTGGGGTGGGAGGTTGGGGGCTATCTTTTGAATTTAGGTCTGGCCTGGGGGTGGGGGTGGGGCGCGATTTGGATAATATTTAATCTGATGACGTCATCTTTGAATTAAGCTCATTGATTTGGATGATGGCAGCGGCGTTCTTGCAACCCCCAAAAAAGACTTGGCTCCGTAGCCCTTGCGCCAGAACCGGTCTTT